>CM053749.1:51748052-51823886 GCA_028658305.1 Pachyuromys duprasi | reverse complement strand
GAAGAATCTCTGTTGAAGAGGCTCAAGTCTGACTCCATGGGATCAAGACTTGTAATCCCAATTTTGAATGTCTGTGGCATGAAGACAGTCAACCCTGGCTCTGCCCACAAGGAAGTCTTCCTTACAGAGTCAAGGTCTGACACTGAAGTGACATGCCACTGTGTCATACTGGAGCCGAAGGCAGGTTGGCAAGTCTGGCCTACTATGGCCTGTTGTCCTAGGCCAAACTACCAAAGTATTAAATGAAGCCCTTGGTGAGCTACTGTGCCCGCATGCCAGGCCTGTGACATGGAGACAGGCAAAGGAAGGGAACCAAACAGTCCATCCTAGAGGTCACTGGCTAAACAGTATAAGATGGCCCGCAAAGAAACTCAAGATCTGGGAAAGTTGCCATGACTCATTGTGAGACTTGAGGAGGATGTCGGGTCCCTCCCTTTCCCTGGCCTCTTCCCAAAAGCTTGCCTAGCAGGTCCACCACACAGTGTCTGCAGGAGGTTGGACACACACACACACTCACACGTCTGCATTCTTTAGCCAGTTCGAAGGTGCTGTGCGAGATTGGCTCCCTGTGGCTTGTGCATCCTTGGGTTCCAGGTCACTGAAAATAGCAACAGTTCTTGAGTTAATGCCTGCAGCCACTTTCTGCCCAGCTCCTGCCCCTACTGTTTCCCAGCCCCAGGCTGAGATAGCTTGTCAGATACTGGCCTCACCCCCTGCTGTGCAGGGCGTGGCCATATAAGCCTTAAGTGTCTCAGTGGCTGCCCTAGCACCACTCAGAGGCACCCATGCTGAAAAGTGCGTCTCACATCCTCTCCTGAGGGAACCAGGCCCTCTGAGCAAACCTGGGTGACATATTTCCCTCTCTTTTTTAAAAATAGACATTCTCTGTGGTGCAGGTTGGTTCTTGCACTGGCTGAGCTAGCTGGTTCCAAAGCCCTGTGTCTATGAGTCCTTTGTAACCCTCAGGCCAGAGGGAAGATGGAAAAAGACTTCTATTTATCCGGATGTTTGACATCCTGAGAGGGAATATTATCATTTCTCCAGTCAAATACCAGGGCTCCACTGAAAAATATTTTCGATCTGCAGGACCAAAGTCCAGCACCCTTGTGAACCTTGGCCAACACACACAGGCCCATGGGCCTGGATCAGGGCCTGTTTCTTCCAGGCAGACACACTCTTGTCAGATGCCCTGACGATGGCATGTCTGGTCCAGGCCATGGAAGGCCCTACTGTGATTTTCTTCCACCCTAGGCCAGGGAATTCTTCCTCTGCCATGATAGGCAGGAAGTCTGGAGTTGAAGAGGCATAGTCATGCCAAGGAACAGCTATGACCTGGAAGTCATAGAAATGATGTGGCCAAACCCCCTTCCTGCCTCCTCCCAAGATGCAGGAGACCTGGAACTGGCAGGCAGCACTCACTTGGCTCTCAAGACATTGGCTGAAGAGGGAGTATTGCTTTAGATTACAAATCCAGTATATAGTCATTAAAATAAAAATTAAAAGATGGACAAGAAAAAGAAAAACCACCCGAGTTCCCAACTCCAAGAATAATTCCAATCATTGTATTTCATATTACACAAATTCTAAACAAAATGTACATATTTAAAAAAAAAAAACACCAAAATGACCTTGTATGGTGATGCACAGCTGTGGTCCCAGTATCCATGATGCTGAGGCAAGAGGATCACAAGTTCAAGGCTAGCCTGGGCTACATAGTGAGATCCTATCTCAAAAAAAAAAAGCCCATGAAAATTATTTCAGTGTACATATTCTGTGGCTAGCTCTTTCCCCGATTCTGTCATGTCCCTGCATCTCATTAAATAGTCATATACAACACTTTTCTTATCCACATAGCATTTTATTTAACTGAGGCATTATAATTTTTTAGACAATCCTCAGTTCATGGTTAAGTTAGGTGGCTTCTTCCTTTAATTTATTTTTTAATTATTTTAATAAACATCCATGACAATACTAATTTTTTGGAAACTCTATAATTTCTCAAAAAGAGTGACATTAATATTTATCATCTTTTCAGTCTATACTTTCTCTAGAAAAGGTCCAGCTCACCCTGTGTAGACAGATACATGTCAGAAGCAAAACTGACACCCAGCTTTATTTAGCCCTATTCTAGTTTCATTTCCATTGATGTGATAAAACCCTGCTGACAAAAAGCCACCTAGAGGAGAAAGGGTTTGTTTTAGCTCATAATTCTAGGTTATAGTCAATCACCATGGGGAAATCAAGGCAAGAAGCTGAAACAGCTAGTCATAATCGCTACACTCACACAGCAGCCTAGGATCCAAACCTCGGGAATAATGCCTCCCACGGTGGGCAAATGTCTCCCATCAAAATGCAATCAAGACAATCCCCTGCAGACATGCTCATACCTGTCTAGACAATTCTTCATTGAGAATCTCTTCCCAGGTTATTATAGAATGTGTCAAGTTGACAGCTGAAACTAACCATCAGGCTCCAAATCCTGGTCTTTAAACCTGACCATAGCCACTAAACTAATTTCCCAGGCCCACAAGCACTTGAATAAAGAGAGATGCAAGTTTTCATGTCTTTAAAATCTATGTTCCTCCAAACTATAGGGGCAAAAATACTCATCCCCACTACTGCCTCACTCAATATTTCCATGAACATTATCAGCTTCAGAAGACGTAGAGTGGTGTTAACCAGCCTGGGTAAGATGCTTGGTCATATTTCACAATTTTCATTTCTTCTTCTGTGAGCCCCATGACAACCAAGACTTCAAAAATCAGGGAAACCCAAACTTTCAAGGGGACACCCAAAGCGTCACTGGCGGGTCACTGGAAGGGATGGGGAGGGCAGCCCCTCCATTCCTACCTCTTGATGTCTAGGTGCTCTGGCTCCTGGCTAGGAAAGAAGCCACATCATATAGTAGAATGTGCAGCCATGTGGTATCTCATAAACATGATTGGGTGTCATGAACTGCTCCCATAACTGGGTCTTCTCATGACCACTCTTCTGTGACATTTCAGAAGGAAATGTGGGGGTCTGGGGTAAGATAATGGATGAGAAGCTGCCTCCCTCTGACTCAGGAAAGGATGCATGTTGAAATGAAAAAGAACGGATTCCATTTCAAAGACAGAAATAAAAGAAATGCAACAGAATTTGGGGTGATAGGACAAAGGGGTGTTGGGAAGCTAACAAGTATCTAAATCCGTAGACATCTGCGCATGCATGTGAAAATATAGATGACCGCTAGCTCACAGTTGAGAATAAGAGACATTGAAGACTTCTGAGACAACCTCTCCCTCCCCTCCCGGGAAAAGAAAAGGAAAGAAACAGTCCAGACAGGAAGCTACCGAAGAGTTCTTAAAAACTGTGACAAAGGTGTGGAAGTGTTCCTCCTCACAGTTGATGGCTCTGGCGTGGGGGAGGGGAAGGGCTCAGTTATCCTTAAGGGGCTGGCCACAGGGAGTTTGACCACGCTCCAGGGACGATATGGGTAACACAAATTGGACTTGGTATATTGTTTTTTCTTTTTCTTTTCCTGGTGGGGGGGGGGACACAAGGGTGGGAGGGTGGACCTGGGAAGAATGAGAAGCAAGTGTTATCGGGGTGCATTATATGAAATTTCCAAATAATAGAGATATTACGTTGGGAAAAATAACAAAGAAAAAAAAGAAAGTATATAGACACACATAAATAAAATAATATAAATGCTTTTTTAAAAAGAAGAAGAATGTCTGGAGTAGTTAAGAGCACATACTGCTTTCGTAGAGGGTTGGAATGAATTCTCAGGACCCATATCCAGCAACTCACACTGCCTGAAAATCCCATTCCAGGGGATCTGGCGCCATCTTCTGGCATCTGTGGGCATCTGCACTCAAGTGCGTGCACACACACACTCACACAGTAAATAATAAAATAGATCTTTCTTAAAACAGAAGCAGAAGCTTCTAGGGCGTGGAAATACACACTTTAATCCCAGCACTCAGGAGGCAGTGACCATGGAGCCTAGCAGGGCCACCCAGCGTGGGAGCATCCAGTTTCCAACACCAGAGTGCCTGGCCTAAGACCCAAGTTCTTCCCTATGTACCTCTCCCAAAGGCAGAGGCCAAGTTCGAGGGAAGGCCCCATACTTCAGATAACACAGCCGCCATGTGCCTGATGAATCTGTCAGTCAAGAGTGTACCTGACACTGAGGAA
The DNA here is from genome assembly GCA_028658305.1 of Pachyuromys duprasi. NCBI lineage: Eukaryota > Metazoa > Chordata > Mammalia > Rodentia > Muridae > Pachyuromys > Pachyuromys duprasi. The sequence goes on along the minus strand of CM053749.1, from coordinate 51,819,707 downwards.
ATGACAGCCAATGTCAAAGAATGAGCGAAATCACCCAAAAAACCAGGAAATAGTTAAATTAAACCTGTGATTGCTGCTTCCCTGCCGGCTAATGATTGCTGACACCCATGCTTGCACGGTGACTCTGGCTCCCAGTATGACCTCACATGCTGGTCTGGGCTGCTGTCAGCACGCTCCCCTGACAGATGGGGACACTGAGGAATGTGACCCAGAGTGCTGGCTGCAGGGTGTGCCCTCCACGCCAGTCATCCCCGGACACAGCTTCTACTTAGACAGAACTCGGGAGCTGGCCAGGTAGCCTGTGGGCGAGGACACTTGCTGCCACGCCCAAACAGCTGACTGCCATCCCTGGGACCCACACAGAAGAAAAGACATGACTCGCATATAAGTGCATGTGTACATGCACATACACATGTTCACAAATACTTAAATAAATACATGTAACAATATAAAGTGTCAGAATCAGACTTGACACAAAGTACTTGCCCATCAGAGTTCTTTTTTTTTTTTTTTATTTGCTATGTATTTAGTGCAGACAGGGAATGTATGCCATCTTACTGGACTCAGATTTTTTTTATTTAGACAAGGTTTCTCTACATAGATCTGGCTATCCTAGAACTCAACATGTAGACCAGGTTGGCCTTGTACTCAAAGCTATGCCTGCCTCTGCCTCCTAAGCGCTAGCATTTTTTTTAAAAAACAGGGCTCATGTTTTGTTGTTTGGTTTGGTTTAGTTTTTGTTTGTTTGTTTGTTTGTTCTGTTTTTTTGTTTGTTTGTTTTTTGAGACAGGGTTTCTTTGTGTAGCCTTGGCTGTCCTAGACTCACTTTATAACCAGACTGACCTCGAACTCACAGGGACCCACCTGCCTGTGCCTCCCAGAGTGCTGGGATTACAGGCCTGTGCCACCATGCCCAGCTCACTGTGCAAGCGTCAACCCCATAGTCTCACGAAGACAGGGTCCCTCAGTGTGCATCTGATGTGGGGCTCCACAAGAATGAATTCTTGCTAACAAGAAGCCTGAATCTGACCCTGACCTTGCTGGAGCTGCAGAAGCAAAAGGCAGGTACTTTTGTTGTTTTGTTTGTTTTGAGATGAGAACCTCTTTCTGCAGCCCAGGTTTGCCTCAAATTTGTGATCTTCCTGCCCCTAGCTCCTAAGTAGCTGGGATTACCGGTGTGTACCACCACACCCAGAAACAGCATAGCCAGACAATTTTTAGCTATGGGTTAGATGGTACCAGACGGGTGGGACATTCTAGATAAAAATGGTTAGCGGATTGGCAGGGGTGGGGGATGTTCTGGCATGGTCTGGTGCTTTGTATTCAGACGTTAATGGCTCCCACCCCCAAGATTCTTACTGTTCTACGAACAAACCCTCACCTATACCAAAATGACATTTGTGTAACCTCGCCTCCAAATAATCCCTGATTGGCTAAATAAAGTTCCCTACACACCTGGGCAGGGCAGAAGTGAGGTAGGCAGAGCTGAGGCTCGGGGTTAGGAGAAGAGAAGGATCACCGGAAGGGGAGAGAGACGAGGAAGGCCAACTGCCATGGGTTAATGTAAAGGAGAACCATGTGGCCAGGAGGAATTTACTCTGAGGATCCTCATGGCTGGAGCAAAGCGGCCTAGATGGAAAGCACGTACAAGCATCTATATTATTGTGGATGGGAAGTAGCCCAGACAGGAATGATTAGAGCAAATGGCCTGGGGTGTGGGACCAATGTAGTTTAGGGGGTTAATATCAGCCCAGGTGAAATAAGGCTTATTAAAAATTTTTTATCAGGTGTCTGTATCTTCTATTGATATGGTATTGGGTTAATAATAAGCACCACAGTAAATATAGGCTTTTAATTATTTCATATTTAATAGTAAACATTAATAGCCACGTTTTCTGCAACAATGGGGGTTGTTTGCTCTGTTTGTTGTTGTTTCTCAACTTGACACAAACTGGAATCATCTGAGAATCACGAATCTCACTTGAAAAAAATGCTTCCATCAGGCTGTCCCGTAGGCAAGCCCATGCCAGCCCTCCTGTACAAGAAGCCTGGCTCTGAGGAGACAGCAGAAAGCCAGGATGGGGAGCAGGCACATCTCTCCAGGGTGGTGGGGTGGGGCTCTGAGAGAGGAGCGTATCCCTGAACATAACTCAAATGAGGTGTAAAATTGTTCCAGGCTGCACTTCATAAAACCGCTACAGCATGTCATGAATGGTGGCCCCAGAGGACACGCAGATGGGCACCTGGCGGGCATGTGGGTGGCTGGTGATTAGTTCAGGGGGGTGGTAGGCACTGCTCTTCTGGGGGTGCTGCCAGCCCATCATGGTCCTTGTCACCCTGGGGGGACTTGAGGATGGCCAAATGGAGCTAAGGCTCCCTACCTGGCCCCTCTTCCTTCAAAGCGCAGAATGTCACTCTGTAGGCATCTGGGTGACCTGAGGCAGCACTCCCTAAACCCCTGCCGCAAACAGGTCAAGGCACTAAGAAGGGTAGCCAGCAGGCCATCCGCAGTCCAGGAACCAGCCAAGGGGCCCAGCTTACCCACAAGGTCAAAGTCAGTTTCCTGGCAGCCTCACCTGTGGCCAGGCCTCTTAACAGAAGGCAGACTATTTCAGCTGATTTAGAACTCAGGGTGGGGGCTGGGCCGCCAAGGTTAAGAGCAGCTTTTGATTATCCTTCTACTAAAGGGTGGAGGGGAGGAGGAAAGGAGGGAGGGAAGGAGAGAGAGAAAGGGAAGGTTAACAGACACAACCTGAGACCTGAAGCTCAGGGTCCCTGCTTCACCCTCGCTGCTAAAGCGTTATGGCTGCCAGCAGTGGTCAGTGGTTTGACCAGGGGTACCAAGTTTCGTCATTTTTGTGCAAAAACTCACCATGAGGGTCTCTCTAGACGTCCCCGTCAGAGGGGTGACCTAGGGCCTGTGGCTCTCTTCCCTCCCATGGTGGCTTCCCTCTTCTCCACTGTGGTTCCCTTTCTTCCCTCCCTCCACCCACCCATGCCTCTCCTCCCGTCCCTCCCTTGGCGGCTTTCCTCCTCCCCACCTCCCTGCAGCGCTCCCTCTTCCTGCCTCACTATGGCTTCCTACCTCCCCCTCTCGCTCCCCTCTGTGGCTCCTCTTTACCTGCATCTCCAACAAGGCCCTCCCTAGAGACCCTCCCATTAGGCTGCTGCAGCCACTGACCAGTGGTATTAGATTAAGCGGACACTTCTAGGGTGGCCCTGGGTGTCCTCTGGGGGAGCAACATTCACCCTTAACATTCATATCTTCAGACAGTCCTCTTTGAAAGCAGACACAAACTTTGGGGTGGGCCGTGAGGGGTCACCCACACATTAAGAGGAAAGAAAAGGAAGAGGGAAGCAGGCAGAGACCAGTGAGGCCACAGAGAGAAGAAATCTCAATCTGAGACCATCAGAGCATCCCAGATGCCCAACCAATGAGTGAGCCCAGGTAAGGCTGGCCCCTGTGGCTAATGCAGACATTAAGGTGCGGCCAACCTACCACCCACGTGCCAGCAGCAACCAAGAGGGAGATGGAGGGCACTTCCACGTTCTGAGAACTGTGGTTGAGTCCTTCCATCTCTGCCACTGTGGAGGACAGACCAAGCAAAAGTCCTTGCTTTGGAAGTGGAGAAACTGAGGCCACATGGCCAGTGAAACAGTGGCTTAGCAGGACTTCTGCGTCCCTGTGAGGTGCCTCCCTGTCTCAGGGTGAGGCCTCGGTGATAATAAGACTTATTTGTATTCTTATTTCAACAACTGGATGAATACCTGGGGAGGAAAGCTCACTAAGACTCAAGAAGTAAAGCAGGCTTAGAAGCCCAGGCAGAAACCAGAACTCATAAGTCTCAGGAAGTTCTGGAAGTTTACAAGGTTTACAGGTTCCTTCCAAGGTTCTATAAGCAGTAACAAATGCCAAAAGAGGAAATTGTTTGGCCAATTGTGAGAGCCCCAGGGACACCGCTTCCAAGAGTCCCCAGCATGCTGGGAAGGGCTTTGATGCGATGCTGCTGCCTTTGAGTCAGCTGTGTCCTCATAGAGCTCACTGAGCTGGACTTGAGTGGGCTCATTTCTTTGGTCTACTGTAGGCACCCTGGCTGGGTCCCATAGGCATTTGTTCACATTCTCCCCGGAAGTCACACAACAGCTAGGCAACTATCATAAATATGTACATTGAAACTTCACAACCAGTCTTTGAATTGATTTCTTCTGGCACCTTTTCTTACCCAAGAAGACTGAAGCTCAGTGAGGTGAAGACTCCTGCCCAGGGTTACACAGTTGATGAAGTGGGGCCATGCCTCTGTGGTCCATAGGCCACAGCAAGGGTTTGGGGGGAGAGGGCAGGTACTTACAGGGATGACATAGAGTTTGGAAGATAGACATCTTCTGAGGGAGGTGGCCCCCAAGACTAGGGTGGAGCAGCATGACATTCTAGTTAGACAGTTGCAAGTCTCCCTCTTGAGAATTGTTGGAGAAAAGAAGTCTCTGGCCTCTGTGCACTCTGACCCCTGTGCACCTTACAAGGTCTTCCCCAGAGCCCCACACTAAACTTCCATCTGGAGTCCCTATAGCCAAGCATCAGTGCCCAGGGGGCCTTGGCCTGACCCAGGTCACTCCCTGGCCCTCCGCTCTGCTTAATGTTGATTGACGGGCTCTAGCGTCACAGAGGAGACAAATCTCTGGGCCTGTCTGTGAGTTTCTAGATTCGGTTAACTGAGGTGGGTGAACACACCTTACATGCACCTTTCCATGGGCTTGGGTCCCAGCCAGAGTACAAAGGACAAGACGAGCCGAGTACCAGCATCTCTTTCTGCTCCCTCACTATGAACGCCACGTGACGTGACCAGCTGCCTCACACTCCTGTGGCCTTACCTTCCCACCATGAGGGGCTGTTTCTTCAAAGTGTGAGCCAAAATAAGTCCAGCGTTTTATCACAGCAAGGAGAAAAGTGTCTGATACCCGCCCCCCTCAAGATGGCTTCCCACCTGTCATCTACAAAGTGCTGCTGGCCCTCCTCCTCCTCCTCAGGTAAGGGTGGTAGCAGAAACTGCCTCTTGGCCACTTCTTGGGAAGGCCTGGGGAGCTCTTTGGCTTATGGGGTTTCAGGGGGATCCTAGCTGGATGGTAAAGAGGGACAGGACGTGAAAGAGCAGTGGGTGCTTTCGTGGCTCTGAGGTCCTCAGGGAATGTCCTCCGAGAAATTTCATGCTCCAGCGAGAACCCATAAAATCTGAGATGTGTTTCCATGTGTAGTGATTTATGTAGCCCGAGTGGAGAAAGCTTCCCCCATTAATCACTGGGTGGGAGGCGGCTGCACGTGAGCTGAGCAGGGCGCTGAGGGCAATGGCTGCCACGGACATGGGTCCGATAGCATACACCCTTCAGCTCGGCTTCTGAGGCCCTCCGTGGGCAGAGAGGCCCAACCTGGTCACCATCCTACCTTTCAGCATGGGAGCCCAGCCTCAAACACAGGATTAAAGCAGGTCTTGTGAAACCAGAGCTGTGGTCAAGACCACACCAAACAGGTCTGGGCTGCTTTCAACCAGTCTTAGCAGGCTCACAACACTTCTAACCTCGGCAAGCCAGTTCTAGCCAATTCCAGGACTGACCGGATCAGGATGTAACCAGCTCTAACGTGTTCTGGCTGATTCCAGCAATATTCACTGTTTCAAAAAGATTGTGGCCAACTGGTTCTGGCTAAATCTAACTGCATCAGACCAGTTCTGCCCAGATCAAAGCAAAGCTAATTTAAGTGACTCCGCGCTGGTTCCTGACCAGCTCCTTCCCCCACTGAAAATGTTCTCACTTAAGAACCTGCCAGCTCCTCACCTGCTCAGGAGGTGGCAAGGCCCTGCCTGCCCTTCTCGGGGTGGGGGTGGGGGCCGTCTTATTCACTGGGTTCTGAGGCAGAGCAGGAGCCTGACGCTTTACTAATAACCCAGTTGCAGTTTACCGCGTGGAGGCCAAGAAGCACCTTCTTCAGTCTTTCTCCACATTTATTTTGTGTGTGTGAGGAGCGCAGTCCCTGACTGAATTAGCACTTGCCAGTTTGGCTGCTGCTCAGCCAGAAAGCCCCAGACACATGTGCCTCGAGGGTGCTGGGAATTGGGCTCTTATGAGGATGCCAGGGTTCAAAGTCAGCTAGCTCCCTGCGCTTGCATAGCACGCATTTCACCAGCTGAGCCATCTCGCCTGCCTCTGCTAAGTGCCTTTGAGCACGTTGGCTCCTGTGAAGCCAGACAACCAGCCTGGACAGTCTATTGCCCATTGTGGCTGAAGACCGCTGCCTCCAGAGGGTGGTGTGGGGCCCTAGAAGCCATGCTCTGTTGGCTCTGCTGGCTCCTCTCTGGGCCTCAGTGTCTCTGTAGGGTCTCTGTATGTCATCAACAGAGATAACAGCTGATGGCATTGTCCAAGCCCTTAGAATGGCGTAACCTACAGTGAACACACAGAATATTTCCAGTCTTTTTCCAGGTTTTCAGTTTGTTTGGTTTGGTTTTTGTTGTTTGGGAAGAGCCTCGAACTCTTGAGGTTTCCCGCCTCCGCCTACTAAGCTGTTTAGCTAATTGACAGACATGTACCACCCTCCCTCCTCTTCCTTCTTCCTTCCTTCTTGCCTTTCTCTTTAAACTAGTACAACTGCCCTCTCTCTTGTGCCATGATTAGAACTATCCTTACACACGTTGAAAACTATGACTCCCTTGACTCTGGGCCTCATTCCTGCTTCCAGGAAGTGAGCTAAGAGCTGATTCCCATTCCCTCTGTGCTGCCAGGTGACACATAGGTCTGTCCTGGCTTGGCCCATGGCTCCTGGGACTCTGTCTCTGCTAAGTGCTTTTCTGATGTGGGATGGAGGGTCCCTCCTTCTGGAGATCTTCTGGTGCTTGAGTGGATTCCCCCAGATAGAGGAAATGGCCGGGACACTGCCACAGCTGTCAAAGCCAAGTGAGGGCCCTCCTTGGGCTGAAGGAACCATGGACTGAAAAGCTGAGGTCATGGTGGGGGGGGGGTCCTCTGCCCTCTAGGACTCTATACAGGGAGGCAGGTGGGAATGGTGCAGAATAAGCCTCTGGAGGCTGGGTCTTGGAGACTCTTTGGGCCTTTTGTCTATGCTCTGAGGTAGGGAAGGGACAGCAGAGGAAGGCACCTTACCCTGACGTGAGGCTGGACTGAGACTCTCTGTCTCTCTCTCTCCCTCCCTTTCCCCTTCCCTCCTTACATTACATACATATATAAAGTTAAACACTTAAAAACGTGATTTCTAGCAATCACTTTGGTTAAGGGCTCATTGTGTTCCAAGCCGTTGCCTGCATTAGGTCATTCTCTGTCCCAACCCTGTGGAAATGTCCTGACTTTGGGCTCCTTTCCCCAAGGAAGAGGCCAGCTCACAGCAGGGCAGGGCGGAGCCCACAGCTGTGAGTCACACAGCAACTCCCACTGCACCCACAGGGCAATCTCCAATCGACTGGCGGTGGCTGCCCATAGGCAATACTGAAATCTGAAGGCCTCACTCAGATGAGCTGGAAAGTGCTACGATTCATTAATGCCAACAGAGGCACAGGGAAGGGTGGGCTGTGTGCTGCCTCTACGCTATCTGTTCCTAAGACTCTATGGCCAGGGTGAGCTCTTCTGTCTTCCTAAACTATCAGAGCAGGGCTGGGGAGATAGCTCAGCCCTTAAAGGCTAATACTGACAACCAAAATTCTAGGAATTCAGTTCCCAAGATGACAGAACAACCACAGAGAACCACAGAGAAGGTCATGACCCCAAAACTGTTGTGAAGTCGATCAGGACGACATAGGTAGAAGGGGTTGTTCCCACAACTGCGCATGCCAGCGTTAGTCATCCTCACCCTGGTGCACAGCCCCCGACATCCTCCACAGGCTTCACCTGCCAGCTGTCCCCCAGCCTGTTGACTTCCGGGTGACTAAGGCAGGCTTTGTCATGTGGGCTGCTAGGGGGCTGGCTGGGGCGGCATGCAGCGGCACAGCATCTTTCATAACTGTACAGAGGCCTCCTGAGTCATCCCATCACTTAGCACATGGAAACACAGGCAGGGCCCCCCAAGCTCCATCCGTCCACCCCACACCTGCCTCTGCCACACTCTACAGCCTCCTTAGCTGGAGGCCGATAGTGTTTGCATCTATGGCTAACTCGGCCTCCCTTCTCCAAAAGGAAAAGACCCTGGAGCCCTGGCAGCTGGGCACAGTGGCGCAGGCCTATATTCCCAGCACTCAGGGAGGCAGAGGTGGGCGGGTCTCTGAGAGTTTGAGGCCAACCTGGTCTACAAAGAGAGTCCAGGACAGCCAAGGCTACACAGAGAAACCCTGTCTCAAAAAACTAAAACAACAAAATAGAAAAGATCCTGGGCCTCAAGGACTGGACAGGTTCAAGCCCACAGGGACTTTCTTTTCAGGGGTGGAAGTGAGGGGAGGGATAGGGGAAGTGCCTTGGAAAAGCAGACTTGCAAAAGTCAGACTCCCAAGACCCAGATTGGAACTTTGACTCTGTCACTTACAGGTTGGATGAGCTTGCCTCGGTTTCCACACCCCCTAAATGGGAGGAGATCACCTCAGCTGAGCTCCCTGGGCAGAACAAGGCTCAGCCCGGGCTCTGGCAAGCTATCCAGACCCTTTGAGCTTCCCAGAGATGGAACAGGGTAGGCAGCTCAATCCATGTCACAGATAAGTCTCAGAGCCCTGGGTCAAACCAACATATAATCCTGTCATTCCAGATCCCATGGTCTTCCCAGGAGAATATCAGACAGACAGCAAGAGGAGACAGTAGGTGGGAAGGGCTGCTGGCCACACACACCCTTAAGAGTGATTCCTTGGAGGGCAGGGTGTGGTGGCACACGACTTTAACCCCAGCCCTTGGGAGGCAGATTCAGGAAGATCTCTGTGAGTTTGAGGCCAGCCCAGTCTACATAGCGAATTCCAGGCTGCGGCTGCGGCTGAGTACTAGAGAAATGCTGTCTCAAAAACAAGTGAGTCCTTAGAGCATTGCCCTGGCAGGTGGAGGGGGGAGGGGGGCGCTCTGAAGGCTTGAGACCTCCAAGGTCCACTGCACGGGCGAGTTGTGGACACTCTGGTCGCACCCAAGGGCTCTGCAATCTGTCCTGTCCTTGCTTGACCCTCCCTCCCATGGCAGGCTCTCTCCCCAGTCAGAGAGGCCACCATCTCCCCTCCCCGAACCCAAACCCCAAAGCAGCCTCCTCACTTCCCGCCCTTCTCCTCTCCCTCCCTCCTCTCAGGACCTCGGGGCTGCTGGATCCCACAGTTGGCCTGGCTGCACCCTCACCACTTACCTTCTCTGCACGCACTTCTTCTCAGGGTAGGCAGGCCAGGATCCCCGGCAGTGGCGGGCTGGGCACGCATGTCAAGAGGAACAAGAGGCTCCCTGGATGGTGTGTGTGTGCGGCACACAGGAAACTACTCCTCGTGGGGCTGAGATATAGAACAGGTAACTGAGGGTTGAGCGGTATTGGCGGTCTGCACATGCGTAATGAAACCTAATTTGGCTGCGGGGGGCCTGTTGGGCGGGGCCTACATTCTGAAGCCACTGAGGAGAGCTGGTGAGGCAGGTAAGGTCCGCAGAGTCCGCAGGTTTTCCCTGGGTCAGGACTTTATCCCTGAATCCCTCCCCCACCAAGTTCCCAGATCTCCCTCCTTCCATGCCTGCACGGCGGCTTCCAGCCCAGCCCGCTCTGCCTCCAAGTATTGCAACCTAGCCCGGAGCCCCCAAACCTCTACACAAAATGAGGGCAGATACAGTGTTACCCACAGCTCTTCCAGGAGTGCCCAAGTAGCTGAGCACTCCAAAAAACAGTTTTCCTGTTAACCACAGAACATGAGCTAATTGGGTGCCTGCGGCTCACAATGGACCCAGCTTCCTTCTTGAACAAAGTCGGGAGCTGGAGAAGTGTGCGCTGATAGGGTGCCTATAACAAGCCTCTTAGTTTGCTACATGTCAAACATCTTCCCGAGCACATCTTGTCTCCCTGGTCGCCCAAAGCCACCTTAGAGGTCACATTTACCAAGCACCGGCCACGGCCCAGCAGAGTCCTTCCACCGTCAGTCATGAGGTGTTTCAGGCAGGGAAACCGGGCGGTGACCCCGCGCCCTTCCCAAGCCTATCCCAGGTTTGTCTCTTGCTTGTGAGTTTCTCAGGGTGGCTGGAACCTGTTTGTTCTCATCGTGAAATCAAGACTGGCAAAACAGCCATCAAGTGAAACTCCGTTGTGCCCTCGAGGGAGAAGACTCCAGAAGTCTCATGTCAACAATAATAATATATATATATGCATGATTTTTGCCCATATTAGACCAGAGTAAGTCATTTGGAGGCAACTAATCCCCTAACGCCTGGGCATTAGTGGGCTGGTCCCCTGTGGGTGAACACGGCAGTGAAAGGCCGGTACGAGGGCGTCAGGGTAGTGAGCCTAAGCTGGGGGCTGACACAGGGGATGTCCAGGACCCAGGGGCGGCCTAAGGTGCAGGTGAAGGGTCTCCATGGGAGGGCTGTGGTCAGCAAGCACCTGGAATGGACAGTCCTACCCAGGCCACACGTTCATCTGTGGGGTTTTTGAGTGGATGGTTGATGATATGTGTCACAGGTCCTCCTTGGCTGGATCCTTTGCAGAAAAGATAACTCTGTCCATCCCAGTTTCCTTTCCCATTGCTATGAATAAAAAAAAAAAAAAGCCCTGGCAAAAATATTGCAGGGAGAAAGGGTTTACTCAGCCTCCTGGTTCTGGGTTCCATCCATTGGTGTGGGGGAACTGAGGTGGCAAGAACTTGAAGCAGCTGGTCACATCACATCCACTCATGAGCTGAGGGAGAATGAACGCATGCTTAAGCTTCTCAGCTTGCTTTCTGCACTCTCATACAACCCAGGATCCAAACCAAGGGAATGGACTGCCCACGGTGGGCTGGATCTGCCCACCTCAGGTAGCAAAAGCGAGCAACTCCAACATGCCCACAGGCCGACTGATCTAGACAGGCCCTCACGGAGACTCTTGTGCCCGGTGGTTCCACATTGTGTCAGGTTGTCCAGCAGAGGTATCCCAGGTTTCTCTCAGTTGTCCAGCCAGAGCCTCACAGCCCAGTTAGAGACTGGGAGGGGCACAGGTGCCAGCCAAAAGATGCTGTGTCCCAGGGCTGGGATGGACGGGATGATATGCCACTGCTGTTTCTGTTGGAGCCCCAGGGTTCCCCAAAGAAACAGTGAACACACACACACACACACACACTCCCTATGTTGATGAAAGGACAAATGAGAATGCCAGTATGAAGTGATGGGGTATGAAGGCACAATGGGCTATTAGCTCTCCCTTGGGAAAAGCCAAGAGTTAACCCAGTTCTCAGGAAACGTTTCCCCCCAGGGGAACTGCAGGATACAGATGACCTCTTGGGGGATCCCAGGGTGACTGAGAGAGGGGTCAGAGCCTGCCCAGTGTGGGGAGTGGGCAGCTGCCAGGCACTACGGACCTCAGAGGGAAACGGGAGCCTGCTGAGGAGCAGCGTGCAGGTAAGGACAGGGTTCTTGGAGGAGGTGGCTGCCGTGGTCTGTGGAGGAGTGTGGAGCTCTGATGGTGATGAGACCCCCTGGCAGAGACAGGCCGCTGGTCCCCTGGGGGTGGACTGATCAGCGACAGTGATGGCTGCCTCCTGCTCCCTGTTAGTAAAGGATCTAGAAAAGGCGTCACACTGCATGTCACTGGTCACCCACAAGGAGGCCAGTTCCAGGGGGTGATGGGAAAGTCCAGCAGACACCGTAACACTCAAGGGATCATGTGCGCATCACTGGGAAGTGCCTCCCCAAGGCACCTAGAGCCATAAGAGGTCTGTCTCCCCCCTTCAGCAAGGGGAGCTGTATCTAGCCAGGAGAAGCCCAGTGGCGCTGGTCCAGCTGCGGAAGACCTGATGGCACAGACAGCTCGGTGACACCACTGCCAGAAGAAGCCACTGAGGGCGGGGCCTCGGCCCCAGCGTCGTGATTTAAATGACCCTGTGTAGAGGAAACACAGCTGAAGACCGGTGGACGCAGGCAGCATTCCAGCAGCATCTGTGGAAGAGTTAAGAGTCGTAATTACAACATTCACAACGTCTCTATGTGTGTGCCATTACTTCAGAAGGAAAAGGATTTAAAGTAAACAGTCAACCTACAGGTGAGATGTCAGCGCTTGCGGCGAGTTCGGTATTTGTTTTTGTCGGTGTAGGAGCGCCCTCTTGTGGTTACAATGGCATGGTGCAGCACTTGACTAGTAGGTCTGGGACTTGGGTGGTTTCTCCTGGACTGTGCATGAAGAATCCTCAGAGCTCACCTCAGTCAGGACCCCTGTCTCCACCCTGGGTTTCTTCTTACCTTGACCATAAAAATACTGATGTCTTCTGCCTTCAAAGTTGCAGAAGTGCTAAGAACTATCCAAAGGACAGTCCCATTATTGTGTGACTCTACACAGCAGCGAGGTAAGAAGCTGGCCAGAGACCAGGACTACAGAGGGCTGGCTGGAAGAGCGAGACTGCTCCTGGCCATGACCGCATCACCTCCCAACTCTAACACTGGAGACCGTGGAAAATGCCCACCCTTCCACAGGAGCTAACGAGAGAGCTAACAGTCACCAGGTAGCCGGAAGTCCCGGGCTGCCAGAGGACCCTTTCTCACACCTGCTGCCAGCCTGACAAGCATGCGTCCCACTTCTCACTCCCAAGTGTCAGTGTCATCGCTGGATGAAGCTGGAGTCTTCGCAGGATGTTCAGTCACGTGGCCACCTGCACTCAGACACTAGCTTCCTATAGGACGTTGGGAGGACAGCTCTCAGACCTCAGAGCCCTTGTCAGAGAGATGAGTGACAGCTCACTTACAGACAACAAATAAGAACGAGAAGTCTGAAGCAGGAAGCGGGCTGGAAGCTACAGTTACATCAAACAGCTGGAGGCATGTGGCTGGCCATCAGGGATGCCCTGACATCCAGGAGCTGAGGCAGAGGTGAGCCTCAGGGCTCTGAGGAGAGGACAGGTGAACTACCAAAAGGTCATTGATGTTATAGAGTTTGCTTTGTTTGTTGTTTTGACACAGGGTCTCATGTATCCCAGTGAAGAGGAGCCAGGGGGATGGGTGCTTGAAGGTGAAGAAGGCACAGTGGTCCCTGGAAGGTGAATGCTGTCCCCCGCGCTGCTGTGGAGGGGGAGGGTCAGGAATTCTGGGGTGGAGCCCAGTCCCTGCTCTCCTGTGCAGGCATTGACGGCGGCGCAGGGGCAGAGCTAGGGCGAACAGCTCTGGATTGGCCAGGAGAGTGGGGGAGCCCAGCTCAGCGAGGACAGAGGAGCAGGAGCAGGCTCATATCATCATTATCTGCAGAGGAGGAGTTAGCATGGAATCAGGGGACAGTGTATGTTAGTGTTCACAGGACTAAGAGGTGGGGCATCTGTGGAAACCAGTCCCTGTGAAGGCCTGGAGGTGGTAGGGTGGGAATCTGGGTCAGCGCACCTTTGAGGGGGAAGCGCTTTGCCTTCTGGGCCTTTCTGTAATGACTAATGCCACTCGCCACACTTTGTGCAGTTGCCTGTCTGTGGCCCTCATTGAAACAGAACTTGTAGATTTGTAAGGATCGTGTGCATGCATTTGTGGGGTGCCCAGAAAGCTAGGCTAATGAGACATAAGGTGTGACCTATGAAGGACTGAAAGAGACTCTAAAGTCCACACAGCCCAGGAGTGCCAATGACACCCGTGATCCCAGCATTTGGGATGATCATGAGTTTGGAGAGATCCTGTCTCAAAACCCCAAAAATAAATAAGTGAAAATAAAAAATAACAACTAAATCCCCCGTCTGCTCACCCGTGTTGGCCTTCCGTGGCCTGGGCAGAGTTCTCTCCTCCTTGTGGTTTCCAAATTGCCACAAAGCCTCTTCCACCTCCACTTTGATGCCCTCCTATATAGAGGAGAAACTAAGGCTCAGATGTAGGAATGCCCCCAAGGCCTTGCTCACACAGAGGTGTCTAGACCCAGGAAGCTCCAGCTTGCATGCCTGTGCCCACACCTTGTGCAGGGACAGCCTGGGCAGAGGCAGGGTCGTGAGATCTGTGGCGAGGCTGTGAACAGCACAGGGAGTCTCCAGAGGCCTGGAGGCCAGAGCAGGAGAGTGGGGGCAAAGGCAGGCCCCGCGAGAGCATGGACCCAGGCCCTACAGACCTGCTTGAAACCAGCAGCCAGGGCAGGGGTCACCCGAAGGATGCTGGGTCACCAGCCCCTCTGAGGACTTGAAGTCACGTGTCAGTGCTGGGATGGGAGGAAGCCGCCCCAGCACCACTCAGTCCGAACCCTCTGAAACCTAACCCTACAGCCGTGAGAAAAGCCGGTGGCTTCAACAGCCCCAGCTCAGGCTCTCAAATCAGGCGGTGTCACGGCAGGCTCTCAAACCGGATGTCACGTGACCAGAACCTGGCAACGGTAACATGTTCCTAGATAAACAATGTGCACAAATGAAGTGACAAAGAGGAGCAGGTGTTTCTGAAGCACTAGCCTGTCATGAGCTGCGGCCTCCCTGAGCCCTCAGATCTGGTCACACACTGTGTCCTCTGCACCATGCATGCTGTCATATCAACCGCGTAACACCAACAACTTCAGATACACCTCCTCCATGTTCTCAACTGTGGGCTGTTTACTGTGTGTGCAAATTTTTCTGTCCTCATAGAAATGTATTTTTATGCTTTTATAAAGATTTATGCATTGTTTTTATGTGTGTACATGTGTGTCTGCTTGAGTCTGTACCCCCCAAGTGTGAGCAGAAACCCGCAGAGGTCAGAAGATGGCCTCAGATTTCCTGGAACTGGAGTTCCAGGTCGTTGTAAGCTGGCCTGTGGATGCTGGGAATTGAACCAGGGACCTTTGCAAGAGCAGCCGGTGCTCTTAACCACTAAGCCATCTGTCCAGCCCCCAGAGCACAATGCTTTAACAACGCAAACAAAGATTTAAATGTTTTCCTACCAGTGTTCCTCAGCACCGAGTGTTACATTAGGATGTGTTTGCAGTGCATTGTTAGAGCATCAGTCCTCGACCTGAGGGTCACGAGCCCTCAGCTAGCCTTCGTTCCTTCGTATCAGATATCTACATCACAACTCATAACGGTAGCAGACGCACAGTTACGGAGCAACAGTGATGCATGGTCAGGCTCAGCACAACGTGAGAGTTGGATTCGAAGGTCACAGCGTTAGGAAGGTTGGGAGCCACTGTGTTGCCTTGAGCGTCAGAGATGGCTCTTAGGGAAGCTTTTGCCACAGGCCTGCTGACCTGAGGTTGAGCCCTGGAGCCACACAAAGAGGAAGGAGCAAACCAAACCCAAAGACTGTCCTCTGGCTGCGGCGCGTGTGCCAAACCACACAAGAACAAACAACAGCAAGTTAATAAAGGAAGGTTTGACTTGCCAAAGAGTGAGAGGATTTGCCAGGTGCCCAGATTTCATCCTTTCTGTAGAAGCACGCCCATTGCTATCAACGTCCTTCCTTCCTTTTTTTTTTTTTTTTTTTTTGAGACAGGGCTTGGCTGTCCCGGACTTGCTTTATAGACCAGGCTGGCCCTGAACTCACAGAGCTCCACCTGCTTCTGCCTCCCAAGTGCTGGGATTAAAAGCATCCACCACTGCCCAGACCCTTTCATGTTTAATAAATGGTAAGACTGTGTTTGCCAAGGAATTCTTTTAGAATAAAATTCTTTTTGATTTATGATCGATAAGTGTTTTAACTTGTACGCCTCTTTCATGTGTCCAGAGTCACACACATTTCTCAAGCAGAAAGGAGACCTCGAAAGGAAAATGCTTAAGCAGTACTGACTTAGCATGTGCTTAATCTATCCGAGCGGTCTTCATTCTGTGGTCTGGTCTGGCCAGCTCAGAGAGCTTCAAGAGTACGCCTAGAGCCACACAGCGTCCCGCCCGGACCTCTCTTCCGCCCTCTGTGCTACTGCTTATTTCCAAGTGTGTTCCACCGGGTGCTCACTGGGGTCCTTGAAGAGTACTGCTGGTTCAGAAACATTAGGGGGCATTTAGTGGCACAGTTATCCTCCCGCTGAAATGTCCTGAAGGCCGTCTTAGCCACCTTCTGAATCGCTGACCTCGAGACTTGGCAGACAGCTGTTGGGTCCTCGAACCGTTCTCTCTAGATACTGCCTTAGGAGGGTGTTGAGCTGCAGGTAAGGTAAGCCCCTCCGCAGGAACAGGCGGGAAGAAAGAGAAAAACAAAGAGCAAAGCTGACTGGAGCCTCTCATTGGGCGGAAGCATGTCACATGACTAGCTGCAGCGACCCTTGGGAGATTGAGTTTTCAAAGGTATGTCAACATGCGTGGAACTGGAGCTTTCTGAGTGAGGAAGCAGAGAATACCCGCTAAAGTAAACTTCCTTTCCTGACGCAGGGAGGCCAGAGGCAGGCTTAGGACTTGGAGATGACTCATGGTTAAAAAACAAACTGGCCACTCTTTCAGAGGACCAGGGATGCCATTCCCGGCACCCACATATGGCTCACAGCCTTCTGCAATTCCAGTTCCAGGGAATCTGTCGCCCTCTTCTGGCCTCTGTGGCCACTGTATGCATGAGCTGCACAGCCATGCAAGCAAACACAGATCAAATAAAAATAAATTATTCTTGCTGGGTGGTCGAGGTAACTACTTTTAATCCCAGCACTTGAGATGCAGAGGCAAGTGGATCTCTGAGAGTTCGGGGCCAGCCTGGTCTATAGAGTGAGTTCCCGGATAGCCAGGGCTACACAGAGAATCTGTTTAGAAACATCAAATATATGCTTTTCTACCCACACCATCTTCCCTTTCCTTCTCTGCTCAGTCAAAGCCCCCTCACTCCTCAAGGACACAAAAGACCCCTCCTCAGCCATGTGCGGGCTCCTACAGCCACCTCCTCCCTCCTTAGCTCCTCTGTAGTACCGGTGCTAGAGTGACCAACTCCTTTGCTGTGTCACCTGTTGCTAGGAAGATGAGGGCATACCTCATTTGCATATGCATGTTGCCACCTGGACAAGACTCAGCCCCAAACCCAGTTAACTGCACAAGTGCAGAGCGCAGGCAGAACGGTGTAGAGTGCCTCACTTGCTGATACCAGCACAGCCATTAGGACACAGGGGATTTTTAAAAACGGTCCCTGGGAACTGGGGCGCAGGCGGGCTAAGGGCTGGATGGTCGTTGCCATGCTGGGCCGCCTGTCCCTTCCATCAGCCTTCCACCTGCTCACTCCATTCAACTTCAAACTATGCTGGATGAGGCAGGGCTTTCTTTTGTGAAGACACAAACCTCAGTCATGAATCCCCGCCCTCCTGATGTAACCTCTTTCTCACAGCATCACACTGAAGGGAAGGGTTTCAACACACAAAAGGGAGGGCACCATTGCCAGCGCTGACACCATCGCCACCTGCTGCTTTCCACACCCCAGATCTGGGTCTCCAGCCAGGAGGGGACATGTCATGCCTCCTCCCACCCTCAGACAAACTCCTCATGGCCCAGCTTACGTCAGAAGCCACCTTGTGTCCTCCAGGGAGACAGGTAGGGTCCAGGTAGAACAAGAGCCAGTCAATGCAGACACCCCACGATGACATGGCTACCTCTCCTTAAGATGCTGTCCTGACGAAGAGCTGTGGTGGCGCACACCTTCAATCCCAGCACTCGGGAGGCAGAGGCATCTGGATCTCTATGAGTTCGAGGCCAGCCTGGTTTATAGAGTGAGGCCCAGGACAGCCAACGCTACACAGAGAAACCATGTCCAAAAAAGATGCTGTATCAGGGGTCAGGGGTCAGCAGACATGAACATTGGCTAAAGCTTCCACCTTTTATCTTTTTGGTGCTGAGATGACCCCAGGATCTGGTATGTGCTAAGCAGGTTCCCCACCGCTGTCTCATGCCAGCCCAGACAGTACTGTTGCGGACAGAGGCTCACTAGAAGGTTCCTAGGCTCAGTCACTCATTCTTTGGCTGCATCTGTTGTCACCCTATCACACAACACAACCAAATGTGCAGGCTGGGGAGACAGTTCACTTGGGGAAGTGTTTGCTCCACCGGCATGAAGGCCAGAGTTCAGATCCCCACAGCCCATGTGAGAGGCTGGGTACAACCGCCCCCACCTGGAATCCCAGGGCAGTAAGGCAGGAGGCAGACAGATGCCCGAGAGGAGCTGGCCAGCCAGCCTGGCCTACCAGAGGAATACCAGGTCAGTGCGAGGCCCTGTCTCAAGCAAAAGATGATGGCACATGAGCAAGAACACTTGAGGTGTCCTCTGACCTCCCCATGTGTACATGCTGACCCATACATACAAACGCACACACATGTATGCACACACACACACACACCAAGCCTGCAGAATTGTGGCAGGGATCATATACCCTTTGAAATACCTTTTACCTGGCCCTTTAGAGATGGAATTTGTCTGGTGCCAGTTTTAGAGGTGGTGTCTTTCGGGGGCACCCTGAGAGAGAGGCATGCTGCTCGCTGCGGGAGAGGGTGAGTGACTGAAGGAACAAATGGGTGGAAGGAAGGAATGAGCGCAGCAGCAGAAGAGGGGCCGCTTGCCGCCGGTCTCGGGAAGTGGAGTGGCCGATGCTATGGGCCCAGGCTCTCAGATGCACCCAGCCTGTGTCGGATCTTAATTGGGCACCAGGGAATGAGCCTGATTGGGAATAGCAGGTGCCAGGACGCATGAACATTAGGGAATAGTCACTTGGCAGGCTCCAGAGACGCCCAACCCGAGAGTGTGGGCCCGGCCAGATGTTCGCTCATTACCACCCGCTCTTCCTCAGAGACGTTTTAAGGCGACATTTGTTTGTTGAGGAAGCACAGCTGTTCCTGGGGAAATGGGTTTCCCTCCTTGGGGCAGAGGGGCGGGGGAGGGGCCAGAGGGCCCTAGGGACCTGAGGTGGGTGGCAGCTAAAGCCTGCCCTGCCGAACACAGCTCTGTCCTAAGCATCCAAGGCTGTGACACACTCCCCAGGTTCCTGTGGAGCCTGAGGATGAGGCTCAGAGGGGGCAGAGTGACTCAGACAGGGCCATGCCCTGGCTCCCAGACCACAGCCCCTGGTCAGCCCGCTGTCCTCAACTCAGTCGCCCCCTAGCTCCTGTCCCTGGATCCCTTGTGCCTAAACCTCCTTGGTCCATCAGTGACACTTTAATGTTTCAAGCTAGGTCGGGGGGATTCTGCAGCTTTGAGGGCAATATGATTCCTTTCCCCTAACTCTCTCTCTCTCTCTCTCTCTCTCTCTCTCTCTCTCTCTCTCTCTCTCTCTCTCTCTCTCTCTCTCTCTCTCTCTCTCTCCCAAAGGCCTATCACATGTCATTCCTCAGGCACCACCCACCCTGTGTTTTGAGATAGGGCTCTCATCATTTTAGAATATTTTATGTGTAAAATGCAGGTGTTCGCCTGTATGCATGTCTGTGTACCACATTAGCACCTGGTAGCCATGGAGGCCACAACAGGGTGTTGGATCCCCGGAACTGGAGTGCAGATGGTTCAGAGTCACCTGTGGGCGCTGGGAATTGAACCAGAGTCCTTGGAAGAGCAGCCAGTGCCCTTAACCCTGACCCTCCCCTCCAGTCTCTCCGTATTACCCAGAGGCTCAGATTGCACCGTCCTGTCTCACCGCTGCACTGACTTGTCTCCATGGCTCTGTGCTCCATGCGCAAGGACTGCAACAATACGGTACAGCTCGCCGACTGGTCTTAGGCTCTGTGAGCCCAGCCCCACAGGTCTTCAATGGACCGGCATGTGTTAACATGGGTTCTTCGCATAGACCTATCTCTTGGGTCTGTGCTGTGCCTGGGCTCCAGGCGAGTCCCAGCCTCTCTCCTCCTAGCCACTGTGAGACAAATCCTGGATAGAAGCAAGAGGCAGAGATGTGGTTTTCAGGTGTCTTCATCCTTTGAGAGAAGCAGGTTGGCTGACCTTGTCTATTCTCTAGGAAAGCAGGCCATTTTAGGAAAGGGATTGAGCAAGAAGGGCCTGGTGAGCTGTTTTCACACACACACACACACACACACACACACACACACACACACACACACACACACACACAGAGTCCCTGGAAGTGTTACAGGACCTCTGAAGGCATCAAAACTTCTCAAGAAGCCCATGCGGGCCACAAGCATGCTTAAGCTGCCTGAGGTGAACGGAACAGAGGTAAAGGGCTGTGTGAGGAAAGGGCTGTGATCAGAGGGTCGGTGCGGGCACGTCCCTGTGACTGGCACAGTGAGGACGCCACACACACCGCAGCTCAGGTGAGCTGTCAAGCTGGCCAGAGTCTGAGTCTGTCACAGTTCACTGCTGAAACAGTAATGTGACCTGAGGGAAAAGGGGACACAGTGTGCTGGGAACCTTCCAGGGCTCGCTTCACGTGCCTGTCCTTTAAGGCTGAGAACTTTTTGCTGTGGTGAAGTTGGAGCAAGCAAGAAGATAAAACAGTGTGTTGCTGTGTAAATAACGGCCCTGGAATCCCCAAAGCCGCAGGGACAGAAGGCAGGACAAGGGTTGCTAGATGAGGAAAGGGGACGTGGAGGGGCTCAGGGATGCAGCCAGGTGAAGAGGAGCTGGGTGTTGGTTGCTGAACAATGCAGACGAACACTCTTCACAGACCCTTCAAAAGGCGACAGTGTAAACTCCGCACGGTGTTCCACTGTGGCTTCCTTCAGAGCTCTTATTAAAACAGTGCTTCCTTGGGGCTGGAGAGGTGGCTCAATCATCATGGAGACTCCTGCTCTTTCAGAGGACCCAGTTTGGCTCCCAGGACCCCTATGGCTCATGTTGACTGTAGGTCCAGCTCTGTGGGGATCTGATACCCTCTTCTAGCCTCCCCAGGTACCTGCATGCTCACACACGCACACACACACATGCCCATAGGAACACAAGTATACACATAAATAAATAATAAATCTTTTATTGACAGTGTTTCCTGTGATATGCAAATCTCTCTAGCAAGTATCCAGGGCTGAGGTGGCCTTGGGTCCTTGTACGCTGTGGCCAGCTAGTTGGATTGCTCAAAACTTGCTCCCAGTGCCTGGCGTGAGGGTAGTCCTGCACGTGAGGGTGGCTTCTCCCCTGTGAGGGGGGCTCAGTTCCTGGCTGAGGAGCAAGAGGGACAGAGTGACAGCTAGTGTGGGGACTCTCGCCACCCTGAGCATCTGTGATTTCCCCATACAGACCCCAGGAATGGATGTCAGGGTCTGTCTCTGAGTACTGGGCTCCTTCCTTGTGGCTGCCTTGTCAAAGTGTGTGTGTGTGTGTGTGAGTGCAGGTAGGAATGAGATTGCAAGTGCAAATAAGTATGAGTTTGGATGTGTGTAGAGAACATGAGTGTAGAGGTTGAATTTGGCTATGTTAGGGGGCATGAGTGTATATACGTGTGTGTGACGTTTACATGTGTGGAGTACATGAATGCATATGAATGTGTGAGTGTGAATGTGTGTGGAGAATGATTATAAATGAACACATGTGTGAAAACGTGTGGTTGAGTGGGAATGTAGACTTTGTGAGTTTGTGATATGAAGTTTGTGAGCATCTTTGTGTGAGTGTACATGTGAGAGTGTTTAGAATATGTATGTGTGTGAGTGTATGGTGTGAGCGTGCGCGCGTGTGTGTGCATGTGTGTGTGTGTGTCTGTGTGTGTGTGCGTGTGTGTGCATGTGTGTGTGTGTGTGTGCATGTGTGTGTGTGTGTGTTTCCTCCCCATCAGTACTGATATGTTCTCTAAGCAGGAACCAGACATCGTGTCCTCTGTTGTTCCCACCCTCGGCTTTTCCTAAGGGATGCACTCACAGCTTTGGGTGCTCCCGCCCGGAGCACTGAGCTCTTTGCATGGTGCTTCTGTGTTGGAGCTGGATTATTCTCTGGAGGAGTTGTGAGCCCCAGAAGGACAGCCCAAGTACTAACCAAGCAGAAACTACCATGGTTGCACCCTGTGCCACAGTGCCACCCTCAGCCCAAGGCATAATGGACCCTCGCTGCCAAAGGGACGGAACTGTTTAATTAGAACAACTTGAGTTGGAAACACTCAGCCATGTATGGGGAAGACGGCAACAGACTTTTTAGGACACACCATAAGTTTTACAGTTATTGGATTTTTCAACTTGTTTACAAAAGCAATATTGTGAGATGGCCAACAGCCAGGCCCAGTTGCTTTTCTTCCTGCTCCTTCTGATGACAGGAGGGTGTATTATCCCCCAGCCGGCGAGGGGGAGGGGCGGGAGCCCACACGCCATCTTGCTGTCTGTTTAATTATCCATTCAGCCAGGCTGGCACGCAAGCTCTTTCTGGGCTGCTCGCAGGCAGCTCTGTTCTGGAATGCAGCACAGTGCTCGCTCCCGACGCCTCAGACCCCCTGTAGCAGCTCACCCCAAGAAAATGCCAACTCCTGGAGCCAATGTGACCTTGAACTTGACTGAAAACATCTGCGCCACAAGTTCCCCTTAGTCAAGAAGATTTCTCCCTCCTCTCTGTCTCTCTCTCCTCTTTTTTTCTCTCTCTCCCTTCTCTGTCTCTTTGACTCTCTCTCTCCCTCTCTTCCACCTCTCCCTCCTCTCTCTGTCTCTCTCTCTTCTCTCTCTCTCCTCTTTTTTTCTCTCTCTCCCTTCTCTCTGTCTCTCTGACTCTCTCTCACTCTCCCCCCATCTCCCTCCTCTCCAAAAGAGTGGGTTCTGCACCAGGCTACCAGGTACTTGGAGTCCCTGGGAAAGGCTTTAAAGTAAACACACCTTGCTAAGGTTGGGGGATCCTTTGGCTTGAACTTTAAATTTTTAAATTGTCTGTTTATTGAGGGACATGTTACAGCAAACATGTGGGCTATCAGAGGGTAGTTGGGAGTTGTTTTTTTTCCCTCCACTGGGTCTCTGGGATGAGACTCAAATTATTAGGCTTGGTGTCAAACACCCTGACCCTCTGGGCCACCTGCCCGTCCCAGCTTAAACTTTTGAAAGTTTCTAAATGGTTCTGATATTTTGTAGCTGGATTTGGCGTGTCTTGCAGGCTTTGCCCCCAAGGCCCTGTGGAATGCTGCCCCATAGAGGCTAAAGCTGTCCCAGATACGGCAGAAATGAGGACCAGGGCTGCCTTATAGAACACAGGAGAGAGGACCAGGGCCTCCCCATAGAGGGTGGGGATGGGGACAGGGATGTCCCATAGAGGGTTGAGGAGGAGACCAGGGCTGTCCTCTGCTTTCATTTCAGACCTGATCCTCCAGCTAAGCTTCAATAAGTGCAGTCACCTGGAGAAACATTCAAGTGTGCAGGCTCCAGAACCACCACACCTGTAAATTTCTGGGAACTTGCATAAGAGTCAAGACATGGCACTAGGACAACCTTTCCATGGTGCACTTGTCCTGGTCCAGCTGCTGGGAAGGCATTTTCAGCTGAAAGGGGACTTACAGATGTTCTGGGCTGGCTGGAGATGCAGGGAAGAAAACAAGGGCAGAGGATTCAAGGTGGGAGGCCTGGCCCCCGACAGCCCTGGTTGTCCCCACAGAGGAAACAGAAACTCCTGCAGTCAAACTTCCCACCCACTCTCTCCACAACTGGAGTGAGTGTAGTCCCAACAGGCACAATGAGACTGGCAGCTTTCTAGAACTATGGCAAACGCCTGAGAGAAATCAACTGAAAGGTCTGTTTTGGCTCATGGTTTCAGGGATTTCAGGCTCATGGACAGTTGGGTCCTATAACAAGTAGCGCACCACAGTGGGAACAAACAGAAGAAACAGCTTCCTGGCAGCCAGGGAGCAAAACAGAGATAGGAAGTGTCTGGAGTCCTGCTTGTTCCGGTAGGTACTTGCATTCCTAGTGACCGATCAACAGCAAAGGTTTGAAGTCTGTCACACCTTGTGCATTTGTGCCTATAGAATGTACCTTAGGATGGGAGATGCCAAGAATGTAATCACAGGCCTGGAGAGATCGCTTAGCAGTTACAAGCACTTGCTACTCTTACAGAGGACCCAGGTTAGGTTCCCAGCAATCGCATGGAGGCTCACGTGTCTGTAACTCAAATCCCATGGGATTTGACGCCCTCTTCTGTCCTCCATGGGCATTGCATGCACACAGTACACATACAAACACACACACACATCCAGGTAAAAATAAATAAATCTGAAGAAGTGGGAGGAAGAGGGAGAGAGAGGAAGAGGAGGCTGAGGGGTGTGTCACAGTGCTGCTCAGCAGGGGATCCAGGCTTGAGTCTCAACCTTCTAATTCATAGTCCAAAGACCTGTGGGCCTCTGTGCTCACATGTGAATGGGATTTGCCTCTTTCTCAGAGAGGTTCATATACAGTGATTTATCTATTGAGTTCCTAAGGCAAGGAGTATAGGTTTCAGATTCTTAGTAGATGATACAAAATAGAGAACTTGAAGTAGCTACACTTCTGGGACTCTTGTCAATCAGAGCTGAAGCTGGGCTTGGAGTAAGAGACCAAAAAACAATATAAAGCTTGAAACAAGACTGTAGCCCTTAAAAGCTATGGCTGCAAGTGAGGTAGATTTTTACATTCTATCATCTCCATATTAAGGAATCATTTTTAAAAAGTTTTACTTGTTTTTATTTTATGGTTATGAGTGCCTACATGTCTGTAAGTACATTTGTAAGAGCTCATTGGAGTTTAGAGTTTCAGAGGATGAGTCATGGGACCATCTTGGCAGGAAGCATGACAGCTAGCATGCAGGCATAGCACTGACCTTATATGTGACCCACGAGAGAGAGAGAGAGGACTAATTGAGAATGGCATGGGCTTTTGAAACCTCAAAGCCCCAATGACACACCTCCTTAGACAAGGCCACACCTCCTAATCCTTTCCAAACAGTTCCACTAACTGCAAGACCAAGCATTCAGATATATGAGTCCATGGGGGTCATTCTCATCCAAATCACCACACAGATACACAAGTATCAAAAACGTTTTCCTGAACTCACTAATTAATGCAAAAACAGTAAGGTGTTAAAACTGGTTTAAAGGAGACTCCCAAGAACATGCTAGCATAGGCAGCTGAAAATGAATCAACTTAGGGTAGCAGTATGAGTGGTGTCCTCAGGGCAAAGGCCAATTGCCAGCGAGCCACATTGATCCCATCTCCAAGCCCAGAGCCATTTGCATACGCTGTAAACAGCCCAGATAGATCACAAGCACGGACAGCCCACAGGTGTTCTCTAGACCTATCCATCCATCATCCTCTGATCATTCCAAAGATTGTCACCCATCACTGTAAAACGGGGTTCATCCCACAGGGGTGGAGTGCAAGGAGTGGTGTTTGTCGCCTGGCATGAAGTTCCCTCCCGTCTGGAGTCTGGCTGTTTTGAAGGGAGACATAAAGACACAGCTATTCCCTGCAAATAGAGGGCGCTGGCAGGAAAAGGGCTCAGTTTGGTAGGCCAGAGAACATACTGGAAATACTACAAAACATGGCTGCTTCAGGGGCCTCTGTATTACCCAGAAATCTCCTGGGCAACTGTGTGGCTCTCAGACAACTTCCTGGAGCAACAGGGCCTTGTGAGGGTCTCTCCCTTGTGAACAACTGTGAGCCCTGCCCCACTCCAGTAGAGAACAAATGGGCTTCCTCATAAGGAACCCCTCATCAGGGTCTCCTGTGGTCCACCACAGTTGCTCTGACACAAGGTGGTAAAAGCCATGTCCTTCCTGGGACAAAGAGCTACATAACACTTTCCAGACAGAGCTCCAGGCCCTGCCATTCTGGTCACCCAAGCCATGGAGATTTCTTAGCCCCCAAGTCTGAACAGAGGAAATAATCAGGTCTTCATGTCACCCAGATGTAGGATCTGGTCTTGGCTCTGTCATAGCCTTGGGCAAGTTATTTCTCTGCTTTGAGCCTCAGTTTACCAGCAGAGAGAAATAATTAAACATATGAGCTAAAACTTATCTTTAGTTTCACAGTGGCTTATATTGCACAGTTCCTAAGCCCAGTATAGAGCATATTTGAACAAACAAGAACCGGGGAGCCAGAAATAAAGATGTTCAAATCCCAGCTCTGTATCTTACCATCTGTGTGACCTTGGGTAAGTTGTTCCAACATCTCTAAGCCTACACTGCTTATCTATCCAATAAGATAACCCGAAGGTCACCCTGAGGATGAACGTGGATAGTATTTACCATACGTCTAACATATGGTGAGTGTTGGCTTCCATCCTCTACTTTTCTTCCCCAAAAGACCCCCTGGCTCCCTAGGTCATGTCTCCTGATCTGTGGCTGCTGTCTACAATCAGCCCCTCTGGTCAAAGTGTTGCACAGTCCATATATGAGTGCAGGGACTTCTCAGGCTGGTCACAAAGCAAAGCCAAGGATGTGGCTAAGGGTGTGCTAGGAGAAAGCCCTGGAGAGGACGGTGGGCTGCGGGTGTGAGGGAGGGGAAGGGAGGCTGAGCTCCATTCTGTGGCATTGCTAGGCCAGGCTGCTGGGAGGTTATGGCCCTGGGGGGGCTCTGCATGATGGAAGCTCTGAAGGTCTTAGCAAGGACAAAGGACATAGGACATTCAGCTTAGGCCTGGGAGAATCCTAGAAGGAATTCTAGGAAGGACTGAGTCATTGGTGAAGGAGCCGAGACTTCACTCTATCCATGGTGAGCTGCCAGAAGGAGAGGCTGGGGAGCTTTTGTCTCCTTGTTGGGGAGTTGTTGTCATAGGAAGAGCATCTTTCTAGCTCGACACCTCCCATTGCCCACAGGAGTGCTTACACAAATGGGCCATGCTCCTCATTTGCAATGGGTGTGGTAACAAGTGGGCATGAAGTCCAGCTCTGGGCACTGGTCTCTGAGGAGCTCAGACTGTCCCCTGCGTGGATAGAGTTATAGACCCAGAGAAAAGTGAATGTTTCTGCTCTGGGCCTGGACATTAGCATTTGTCATCTGGAATCATGCAGCTACCTCTTGACTGCCACTATCACCCTGACCCTGCAGGTCAGGGCCACGCAGCAGCAGGGGCCATCAGTCATGGCAGCCAGGTACAAGGAATGTTCGATCATCAAGATGAAGGACAGAGAGAGAGGCAGTGACAGCAGGAAGCACGTAGCCCATTTAGGGGAAACAGCTGGACCTACTGGCAGCTCTGAGAAGGGGCAGGGTGGTGGGAGGCAGATCTCTGAGGAACAGGCACTGTGGCTGGTGAATCCATCCAGCTCTGAGAGTGAGAACAAGATCCACACGGACCTGAGGCAGGGCTACGTCTGGTTTCTGGTGCTATAACAACATACTTGCAGACAGGTGATCTATAAAGAACAGAGGCACACTGTGTTCATGGTTCTGGAGGCTGAGAAGTCTAAGGTCAGGGCTCTGACATCTGCTGAGGGCCTTTTGCTACATCATGACATGGCAGAGGCCATCCCATGGCATAAGAGAGCCAGAGTGTGTTTGTACAACAAAGCCGTCCCCACAGTGGCCCTGGAATTCCCTAACAGAGTGACCCTGAGACACAGGCACCCAAATGGTCCAGTAAGCCACTAATGGACTAGTCTATTCTCTCTTTCTCTGAGCTGTCCATCTTGCTATTTCCCCCTTCTTCTCTTTCTTTTAATTGTGTGTGTGTGTGTACAAGAGAACGGAAACATTGGGTTCCCTGGAGCTGGAGTTAATGGTCTGGGGCCAAACTCAGGTCCTCTACAGAAAGAGTACATGCTCCTAACCACCAAGCCATCTGGCCAGCACCTTGCATGTCATCTTGCTGCCAAAACAATCTTTTTTTTTTTTTGCACAGTTCTGCCACCACAGGACCTGCATTACCTGCCCATCCTTTCTGTTAGGTCCAGGCTTGCCTTGTTATCTGTCCCCTTCACTATAGTTCTACCCCGACTCTTGTGGGCTTATACATTAGATATAGGACCCAGGTCCACAGTGCTGTTTTTTGGCAGTTTCTTGGGCTTCTGTGACAATTACCACAAGCTCATGGCAAAGACAAAAACAAGCAAAGACCACCACTGTAGGTTCATCCTGGAGGCTGGAGGGTCTGCAAGGCTGCACTGCCTCTGCTGGGAGCTTCCCTTGCTTCTCCCAGCTCTGGTGCAGCCAGGTTAGTTCCTTGGCTTCTGACAGCCTCCCTCCAGCCTGCTTCTACCTCGCCATCTTCTCTCACCCATTCTCAGTATCTCTGTCTTTTCTGTCTCTCACAATGGTACCATCTTTGGATTCGAAGCTCATCCTCTGCTCGCACCTCAATTCTTAGTTATACCTGCTACTGCGACCCTGTTTCCAAGCGTAATGGTCAAGCCTGATTGTCAACTCTATATGATGTAGAATCACTATGTAGTTTCATTCTACATTAGGATAAACTGAGATAGAAACAAGAGCTACCCTAAACGTGGGCAGGACCATTCCATGGGCTGTGGCCCTGGACTGAGTGACAGGAAGGAAAACTGAACACTAGAATTCCTGTCTCTGCTCTCCAACTCCAAACGTGGTGCCCAGCAGCCCCAACTCCTGTGTTCCCTGGCTCTCCATCACAGTGGACTGTATCTCCTTGAACCATGAGCTGAAATAAATCTTTCCTCCTTTAAGTTGTTTCTTCTTGGGTTATTTTTATTATGGCATTTAGAAAAGTTAACTA
This sequence comes from Pachyuromys duprasi, assembly GCA_028658305.1. NCBI lineage: Eukaryota > Metazoa > Chordata > Mammalia > Rodentia > Muridae > Pachyuromys > Pachyuromys duprasi. The sequence goes on along the minus strand of CM053749.1, from coordinate 51,791,153 downwards.
AGTCATCAGCTGTCATCTCATCCAGAGGACCCTGGGGCGCACCGTGGCACCCTCTGCAAGTAGCAAACTCTTGACACCACAATGGAGTGCTGAAGATAGGTTGGCGAATATCCTACTCACTCATCAGGGAGCCTCCACAGCAAGCTGTCACCTCCGCAGCCACACAATGCTGCTGGCCTAAGGTCACTTAGCTCCCAGAGTCAGTGCCCACTGCTGGACCCTAAGACTACCATACCTGAGCCCTGAGCCTTTCCTCCATGTTGCGGGCAAGGGCCCTCTGCTGAAAGGCACACTGTAAATAAAGCCATTCCAGTCTGAGGACTGGTGGCAGAAGGGATGGGCAGGAGAAGAATTGAATGAATAAAGGCAAAAATCTTTACCACCCACAGAACAATACACAAAACCCAGGACATTCATTGGGACCATCAATAAATAACCCAGACCACAAAAATAATGCATGAGACAGCTTGTGTAATGGTAGCTAGTGAAAGACTGGGGAACTTTCTAGAATTAATTTTCTTCATTTTGGTTTATTAAAATTGCACTCATCTATCTCCCCTGTTAAATATTTTATTTTTTCCGTATTAATGGCTGCAATTTCAGCCTGTGCCTGTTTCTGTCATTAACACTGTACAAACTTAATATCATTAGTAGTTTTTCCCTTAATTATGTGACTAGAAAAGAAAAACATCAAAGTTTCCGTGAAATTGGAATAGTATATCTAAATTGTCTCATGTTTATTTTAACATTAACAGTAAATGAAGCTAATGGGCTTTTATATTATTAAAAGCACTCATTTGTGTCTTGCCTGTTCCAATACATAACAAAGCTTTAAAAGATGTTAAATAATTAGTTATTTAATAGGGACAGGTGGAATAGATCAGACAGAAGGGAAAGTTGAGGGCAGCCGAGGCAAGCTGTCTGTCGAAGGGCCTGTCCCTTGCATAGCTGGCGGGCGGGATTCCCTCTCCCCACGCCTGCTGGCCCGCTATGACAATGATAGCTCTAATTTATAATGACCCTGCAGTGTTAAAGCAACACAATCTATTGCCGAGCCCTGCGGAGGACACACGTGTGGACTGGGGCGGGGGAGGGGGGCAATAACGGTTGCAGTTATTTCTGAGCAATATCCATTCATAATTCAATACCTGTATAGAGCGTGCGGGGCTGCAGCTCAGGCCCTGCTGCGCTGGGGCTCCAGAGGCTAGGCAGGAGGGGAGGCCTGTGCCCTGCTGTGCTGGCCCACCTCAGCTTGCCTCCCACCCCCTGCCTCCTTGCAGGGGTCTCCTCGCTTTAGAGGCTGCCTTGAGTAGAGGCATTTGTCTTAGGAGCCCAGGGACACCTAGAAAGACTCTGGCTGGCAAATCCATTGTCACACTGATGCTCAAAATCTTGTAATGGGGAATGGAGATGTCGTTCGGTTGGTAGTGTTTGCCTAGCATTGTGAAGCCCTTTTTTTCCACCCTAGCACCACATAAGCAAGGACAGGTGGGTACACTTGTAATTCCAGCTTTCAAAGGATGGGGACAGAAGGATCAGAAGTTAAAGGCCATCAGTGGCTACATAAGGAGCTTGAGGGCAGCCTGGGCTACATGAGACCATGTCTGAAAACATAGACACAAAGTCCAAACATCTCACTAGGAGTCCCTGAGGTCTGTGTGTCTCCTGACACTGGAGGCCTCCTGTTCTTCCCACAGGGATTCACCCCAGGTTTCTTCTCTACCCCCTCCCTCCCTGCCTTCTTCCTTCCTGCTTTCACCTTGCCTCCAACCCCCTTTGTTCTCTCTCCCAGCCCCAGCTCTTCCCGCAAGCCTAATGTGTCCTTCTGTGCTGAACTCCCCCTAAAGCACATTCTCAAACTTGCATTGAAGTCACTGAGGGGACTCAGCGCAGCACCCAGTGATGCCGACTCCCAGACCTGCAATGACTGAAGAACACACAGTCCTGAAAAGTTACCATGTGTTGGGCATGCGGCCACTCTGGAGACGTGCTTTGAGAACCTCCCAGCCCCCCCAGCATCTCCTTTATGACACCTGCCTGCACTGGCCTGTCCTCTGCTAGACACACGTGGCCAAGACTTGTGTCGCCAAACACGTGGCAAAGCCCTGGAATGTTCCATCCCCACGATCTTCAAAATGCCACCAGCTCAGGGACCGATGCAGAAGCTGAGAGTTTGCAGGGACCGTGGAGAGATGAGGAAACTGAGGCTCGCGGAGGTGAAGCAGCCTGGTAGGAGGTCTTCAAGCTAATGATGGCCCAGGCTTATCTCCACAGTTTTCACTAACGCTTCTTTTTTGTGTGGTTTTGTTTTTTTAAAGATTTATTTCTTTGTATGTGTATGAATGCCAGAAGAGGGTATTGGATCCCCTCAAACTGGAGTCACTGATGGTTGTGAGCCACTATGTGGGTGCTAGGAACTGAACCCAGGTTGTCCGTAAAAACAAGTGCTCTTAACTGCTGAACTATCTGTTTTAGTCACTGTACTGGCTAGTTTTATGTCAGCTTGGAATAGCTAGAGTCATCAGAGAGGAGTAACCAAGAAAAATGCCTCTGTAAGACCCAGGGGTAGGGCGTTTTCTTATTCAGTGGTCAGTGGAGGTCAGCCAGCCCATTGCAGGTGAGGCCGTGCCTGGGCTGGTGCTCCTGGGTTCTATAAGAAAGCAGGCTGAGCAAGCCATGGAGGGCAATCCAGAAAGCAGCACCCCTCCATGGCTTCTGCATCAGCTCCTGCCTCCATGTTCCTGCTCAGACACCTGAGCAAAGGGAAGAAAGGTGGAAGGAAAAATAAAGTTCCTAAAAGCTAAAAAAAAAAAAAAAAAAAGCTGTGGTCATGGGTCTCTTCAAAGCTAAGTTGAACCGTTACATGGAACTATGAGTGAAATAACCCCTTTCTTTCTCCACTGCTTTTGGTCATGGTGCTTCACCACAGCAACAGAGACCCTAACTAAGACAGTCACTGTTCTGTTGCAGTGAAGAGACACCAAGACCAAGGCAACACTTTATAAAAGAAGGCATTTTCATGCTCCCGCTGACGGAAGAGCAAAGAAGCTGCTTTTGCTGAGGTACTGATGACTGAAGATGCACAGCTGAGAGGGAGGGGCTTCGGTGACAACCCCTAACTCTCCAACCTACCCCCCTCAAATAACGTCAACAGAAAGTAACAGCCTACATAGGAAGCCACCAGAAGAAAAAAAGTGTTGTGAAGAGTCGTGTTCCACAATTGATGGCTTCCGGGGATGGAGTGGTGCGGAAGGACTCGGATCCATCTAAGGGACAGGCCACTGAGGGTTTGACCCCGCTACAGTGAGGATAATGCAAAGTGGAGTTGGTTTTTGTTTTTTCTTATTTTAGTTTTTTTACTTCTTTTTTTGTGGGGGGAGGTGGAGCTGGGAAGGGATTGTGATCGGGGTTTATGATATGAAATTCCCAGATAACTGAAAAACAAAAACGTTATGTGGAAAATTAAAAAGAGGAAGAAGAAAGCATTTGGTTGGGGGCACGCTTACAGTCTCAGGTTATCCGTGACCTTCACAGTGGGGAGCATGGAGGCTTGCTCGCAGCCATGGCCCTGGAGCTGAGGGCTTTACGCACTGATCCACGGGCACAGGCAGAGAGAGAGACGCTGGGCCTGGAAGGGGATTCTGAAGCCTCAGAATCAACTCTCAGCAACAGACCTCCTCCAACAAGGCCACACCTCCTAATCCTTCCAAACAGTTCAAGTGGAAACCAAGCATGCAAATATATGAGCCTGAGAGGGCCATTCTCAGCCAAAACACCACACACCACTCTCTGGCCCCCATAGGCTTATAGCCGTATCATAATCCAAAATGCATTCAGTTCAACTTCAAAAGCCCCCACATCCTGTCACAGTATCAGCACTGTTTAAAAGTCCAAAGCTTAAAGTCTCTTCTGAGACACATGCAATCTCTCTCTCTCTTTGGTTTTTTAAGACAAGATTTCTCTGTGTAGCCTTGGCTGTCCCAATCTTGCTCTGTAAACCAGGCTGACCTCAAATTCACAGAAATCTGCCTGCCTCCGCCTCCCTGAGAGCCAGGATTAAAGAGGTGCTCCTCGTGCAATCTCTTAACTGTAACCTCCTGTAAAATCAAAATCAAAAGCAGATTGCATATTTCTGGCATACAATTGCACAGAATATTCACTACTATTCCAAAAGGGAGGAAAAGGGGTATGCTGAGGAAATATTGGACCAAAGCAAGACTGAAAACAGCGCCACAAACTCCAAATTCCATATCTGTTGTCTAAGGGCTCTTCAGATCTCCAACTCCTTTCAGCTCTATTGACTGAAACACACTTCTCTCTTGGGCTGGTCCCACGCCCTGTTAGCAGCTCTCCTTGACAGGTGCCCCATGGCCCTGGCATCTCCAACATCTTGGAGTCTCCAAGGCAGTCCAGGCTTCACCTTCACAGCTTCACACAATGGCCTCTCCTTTATGCAAAGCTCCCCTCTCACCTGCCTGGCCTCAGCAACCCTCCTTAGCTGCCGAGGGAGAGTCCACAACCCCTTTCTTGTATTCTCAAGTCAGAGCCACGTGGGTGAAGCTGCCAAATTTCGCTTGCTGGAACTGCAGCCTGGCCTCATCCTTGGATTGCATTTGCATAAACGTCCTGTCTTCTGTGGTTTACTCTGATACTTAAACTTTCTTTTAATTCCTCTTCACAAGTTGGAAGTTTTGCTGGGTAGGGGTTCGCCCTGAGGTCACCAATCCCTTAGCCCATTTGGCATCAGGTTTGTCTTTAAATGCTTTATCTCCTTGAGCACTGGACTTAGCTCCATGACACTTCCTGGTGCTCCTTTTCTTCTCAAACTGTACATTTTGCATTTTTCCTTGCTCATCTTGATCCTTTTTTTTTAATTGTAGATCTACATAAAATTCATCACTAATAATCTTGAAAACTCCACCAATTAAGCTAAAACTCTTCAGGTTAGTCTTAGGCGGATTTTTATAACAAGGGCAAAAAGTAATCATATTATTTGCCAAAATATCACAAGAATGGTCTCCTGACCACTTACTAATATTCTTCCCTCTGAAACTTGCTGTTCTGTACCCCCACAGTTCAAATTACCCTCTGCACTACTGTCCATGTGTTATTCCTACCAGTGAGAGACCACTACCGCAAATTTTGAGCCAAATTTGAAGCAAGCTTTATTAAATACTGGCCAGGAAAAGACACTAGCCAGGTGCATTCGTGGGATTCTTAGAGTATGACACTGAATTACATTAGTCAGAGTCTTATAAAGGCAAAATTCACAAGGCTCCATTACCTTCTGCCTTCATCCAATCAGGGGCAAGCATACATCCTGGTGAACTTCCTGACTAGAGACCTCTCCCCTGAGAGTAGTCAAGCAGATCCCATGCAGTGGGGTAACCATGCTGGTTCACAGAAGCAAGCCACACGCCTTGTTATTTCACATGGACAGCAGCCCCCAGCCTTCTGGGAAGTATCTGTCCGTGGGCAAGTGGGGCTTACAGGTAGATCTCTTCAGCATGGCCATTTAAACATAAAACTTTAGCTGCACACGTGCTCCTCCTGGGATGACTCAGAGAGCCGCACTGAAAGTGTTCAGCCTCTTTTCTAGTCAGTCCCGTGTGCATATTCTGCTCTCAAGCAGCACAGTCAGGCCTGTCTCCGCAGCACCCCACCCCTGGTACCGGCCATCACCCCGGTCACTGTTCTAGTGCTGTGAAGAGGCACCATGACCAAGGCACTTAGAAGAGAAAGCATTTAATTAGGGGTTTGTTTGTTTTTTATAGTCTCAGAAGGTTAGTCCTTTATCATCACGGCAGGGAACATGGAAGCATGCAGACAGGCATGGCCTTCAAGCCCGAGAGCCTTACATACTGATCCAATGACAGGAAAGAGAGGAACAAAACAGACAGACAGACAGAGGCAGACAGAGAGAGAGACTGCGCCTGTTGTGGGCTTTGGAAACTTCAAAGGCCATTCCACTCCAGTGACACGCCTCCTCCAACACTTCCACACCTCTTCAGACCTCAGAACAGCTCTTTAACTGGGGACAAATCATGCAAATATAAGAGCGGATGGCGCCCACGCTCGTTTAGACCACCGAACTATCTCTCTAGCCCCACCCCAGCAGGTTTATTCATTCTTTGATGATGTCATTCACGTAATTGGTGTGTCTTGATCATATCCATCTCCAACTTCTACTCCCCACCAGGAATCCCTAACACCTCCCCATACCCACTTCACGTCCTTTCCTTTTTGATTGATAAGCCACTGCATCTGGTTGCTGCTGCAGCTGGAATGCTGACTAGTCTCGGGGGCCTTGATTTTGGGCTGCAGTGTAATGGCCGGGCCGTGTCCCCCAAACAGGATTTTACAGCACCCTCCCCATCCTCTGGCTCTTCTGTTCTCTGTGTCCCTCCTCTTCAATGGTTCCTGGGACTTGGGTGGGGCCCATGTAGGGCTGAGCTCTCAAAGACAATCATTCTCAGCGCTTTAACTAGTTATAACCTGCATCAGCTGCTGCTCACTGCAGAGGAAGGCCTCTCTAGGTGTGTGTGAGTGGGGAGGGGCTTCGTACTGAGTGATTTCAAACGTGAGGACTGCAAGGACCAGGCATTCAAGATATTACTGATATTCAAGATATCACTGCTAAGCACTTACCTCGGGAGTCCATGGGAATTCTGTGTATGTGGTGGTTTGAAAGAAAATGGCCCCTATAAGGCCATCGGGAGTGAAACTATTAGACATGGTAGCCTTGTCGGAGTAGGTGTGGCCTATTGGAGGAAGTGTGTCACTGTTGGGAGCAAGCGTTGAGGTCTCAGATGCTCAGCCTCCTCCTGGTATAGTTCACAGTCTCCTTTTACTGCCTGCGAATCAAGATATAAAACTCTCCGCTCCTCTCCAGCACCATGTCTGCCTGCACGCCGCCATGCTTCCCTTTCATGATGAATGATAATGAGCTAAACCTCTAAACTGTAAGCCAGCCCTGATTAAAGATTAAATGTTTTTCTTTGCAAGAGTTGCTGTGGTCATGGTGTCTCTTCACAGCATTAAAATCCTAACTAAGGCAGTATCGCAAAGGAAGAAACAGAGGTGGTTTCTTCTCTGTGTTTGGGGATTTTTTTATTCTAGGACAGTATCCACAACCTGTGTACAAAAGTGCTTCCTCCAAGAGATTCAAAATAAGAAAAAAAGAGGGAGATGCCTTACAGTCCAGTCACCACTTCGACTTTATTCTGTGCATGAGCAGCAAGTCCCTGGGGCAGGCTCCCACTCAGGGAGCAGCTAGGTTTTACTCAATGGAGGAAGGTATATCAAAGACTCACAGGACTCCACATTATGAAACAGGCTCTGGAACATCTTGACATGTTTTTTTTCAACTGTGGGATAAACCACACAAATATAGTCAGTCCTTCATTTCTGCATTTCCATATCCACTCATTCAATCAGGAACAGACTGAGAATACTTGTACATATACACAAATATAAGTAAAATAAATATTTAATACAATATCTTTGACTCTTCAAAATTGTTTCTATAGGCACACACCTGCAATCCCAGCGCTTGGAGGCTGAGGTAGAAAGATCTTAAGTCTGAGGCCATTCTGGGCCACACAGTATGACTCCTTATCAAAAACAACAACAAAACATTACTTTTCCAAATATTTAAAAGCTATATTCTGGGCTGGGGAAATGGTTCGGTGGTTAAGAACACTGGCTGCTTTTCTAAAGGACCAGGGTTAAAATCCCAGCACCCACCCACATGGAGGCTTACCCTGTTTGTAGCTCCAGTTCCAGAGGGTCCAACATCCTCACATAGACATCCATGCAGGCAAAACACCAACACACAAGAAATAAGAACAAATACATTTTTAAAAAGCTATATTGTATGATTTTTATCTTCTGATAGTTGACCTATAAATGACAGCTAACTTATGTATTCTGGGCTAGTAAGCAGCTGTCAGTAAATATATTTACTTTCTTTCTGGACTGTGTAAGAGACAAAAACATTTCAGATCCATTTGATCCCTGATTTATGTTTGGCATTTTCTGATTTCAAAGTCTGTGTCTCCTTTAATCCCACATAACATGACTAGTGTAGCTTAAAGGATACTTAGCTGGTCTCTTGTATAGTCAGTTGGGTGTTCTTCATGGTTTCCACACTTTTTCCCCTGAGCCTGAGATCAGGTTCCATTCCCTGTTATCTAGCAATCAGTTTTGCCTCTAAGGTACTTCTAACGGCAATTTACTCTATAGTTCTAAATTAAATATTTCATTTTCACCATAGCTTTTGAAAAATGGCTACAGAGGGGCTGAAGAGATAGCTCAGCAGTTAAGGGCACTGACTGCTCTTCCAGGTTCAAATCCCAGCACCCACGTGGATGCTCAAAATTGTCTTGGAGAAGATCTGACACTCTCACATAGACATATGTGCTGGCAAAACACCAATGCACATAAAATAAAGGCACATAAATTTAAAAATATTTTTAGAAAGAAAACTGGCTACAGAATTCTAAATTGAAACTTGGTTTTGCCCAACATAGGTGCAAATATTCTAGTGTCTTCTTTTTAAAAAAATATATTTACTTTTAATTATATGCATACATGTTTGTGCAGGCACCTGTGGAGGCTAGAAGAGGACATCAGATCCCTTGGAGCTGGAGTTACAGGTGGCCTTACACACTGAGCCATCTCTCCAGACCCTATTCAATTATCTTCAGACACCCATTTGCCGCTGTCAGCCATTTGCTAACCTAGCCTTGTTTTCTCTCACTCTGGCGATTTTTGAAAACCTTTGACTTCAGCTTTGTCCAGTTTAGCTCTGATGAGCCTGCAAATAGAGTTCATTTATTTAATCTATGTAAGACTCATTGGCCCTATCTTAAACCTGGCCCAATGTCCCTTTTCAGCTCTTGACATCATTAGCCACTGCTCACTGAATGATTGCCTCCACCTCATTCTTCTCCTTCTGGAATTCCAACTTGATATATATTTGGCCTTTCCATTTTCTCTCCCAGATCTCCTAACTTTTCTTTCATAGTCTACATCTTCCCTCTCTGACATGTTCATTCAATCCACAGATTCTCTCTTTAGTCATGTCTAATCTGCTATTACACATAAGTTGTGAGTTCTCGCCAATGATCTTTTGTTTTGGTTTTGTTGTTCTTGTGTTGTAGTTTGGTTTTTTTCAAGACAGCATTTCTCTGTGTAGCCCTGGCTGTCCTGGACTCAATTTATAGACCAGGGTGGCCTCGAACTCAGAGATCTGCCTCCCTGTGCCTCCTGAAGGCTGGGATTAAAGTTGTGTGCCACTATGCCCAGCTCCATTGATCTTTATCCTTTCCATTTCTAAATATGTCCTTCTTTTTAGAACCTACTAAGTTTTGGCTGTCAAAGCAAACAAACAAAACCACCACCAACAACAAAATCTTGTTCTGTGCATGGAGTCTCATGCCTTAACTCAGCACTCACGAGGCAGCAGCAGGCAGATCTCTGTGAGTTTAAGGTCCATGTTCTCCAGGAAGGATGGTCGGGTTCCCTCTGTGCTATCCTGTGCTACAAGAGCCTCCTGGTTCACTGTTCTCCCTCCCCAGTCTCTACAATGAGAACAGCTTGCCTGGTTTCACATCTCCAACCTCCAGCTGCAGCTAGATTTCTTCTGCTGTTTCCATGAGCCTGAACCCTTGGGATCTTGAACTTCCCAAGAAGGTACCCCTGCCCAGCCATCAAAACATCCCCTGTCTCTTCTCTTGTCCCAGAAAGTTGTAGAAAGAGATGTGTCTCTCAATAGGAACATGAGGTCCCTGGGGCATGGCTGACGGATATCTGCCTCTCCCTGGTTTTGCAGATCTCAGATTTTTTTTTTCTGTGACAGGGTTTCTCTGTGTAGCCTTGACTGTCCTGGACTCACTTTGTAGACCAGGCTGGCCTTGAACTCAGAGATCCCACACCTCTGCTTCCAGAGTGCTGGGATTAAAGGCAGGTACCACAAATGCCTGACCAGATTTCAGCTTTGAGCAGAGTGGCAGAGTGGCAAAGCTGAGTAAAAATAATTTTTGAAATAGAAATTTTAGTAACAAATTCAAGAGTTGAAAATAGCTGTGAAAAATAAAATCAATTGAATACGAACAAGTGAAGTACTAGGACCTATTAAATTAAAAGCTAAATTGATGACATGAATATGTGAGAAGGTTCATTTTAAAGCCACTCAGAGAATTATTCCCAGTTAAAATGGCCAGGCATGGTGTGTGCCTGTACCAGCTGAAAGGCGGAGGCAGGCGGATCTCTGTGAACTTAACCACATGCCAGTTCCAGAGTCACACAGTGAGACTCTGTCTCAACAAAACAAAACAATAATGAAAGAAACTGTGTAAAAGAGAATATATTCTTAAATGAGAATTTAGAACAAGAAGTCAGATTAAAGCAGTCCAAACAGGAGTGTGAGGTAAAGAATTAAGTAGATAGTGAAGGCAGAGCTAGAGGGGTGGCCCAGGGGGTAAGAACAGATGCCTCGATTCGTTTACTGGACAGTTCATGACTACCTCTAACTCCAGCTCCAGGAGTCTGACGCCCTCTTCTGGCCTCCATAGGCAACAGCACTCATGGGAGCATACACATACATCTACACAGGACTTAAAAAGTAAAAAAAAAAAAAAATCATTAAAACAACAACAACAAAAAGCTCTTGATGATCTCAAGACAAAATTAGAATAATAAGAAGTATGCTAAGTGTGGTGGCACACCCCTTTCATCCCAGTGCTAGCAAGGCAGAGGCAGGCTTCTGTGGAATTCTAGGTCTAGATAGTGAGTTCCAGGACAGCCAGAGCCTGTCTCAAAAGAAAAAGAGAGGGGTGGGGGAGGAAAGGAGAGAAGTCGGCAGAGAGACAGACAGGCATGAATCCCAGGATCCCTTTGGTAAACTGAGCACCCTGTTAGAGGACACAGATTCTCTTTCCTCTTTAGAATTAAGCAAGCCAATGGAAGAGATAAGTACTATTACTGTCTGATTTTATAGATAGGTAAACTGAGGCTCAGAGCAATGAAATGACTTGCCTAAGGTCATCTAGTCATGAGGGAGCTAGCCAGACTAGGATTTGGGCTGCTAAATATTGAGGTTCACCATTCTGCCATAGGGTGAGTGGGAGGGACACCCACACTGAAGCACCATGTAGGAGCTTTCTGAGGCAGGAGTTAACCTGAAGCCTGCAATGTGAGATCCCCACAGTGTGTTAAGAACAGTGAAGAGGTGACCTTACCTTAGTGTTGGTAGGGTCCCTTTGTGGTGTCCTCTGCATTGTGATAGGACCAATGAAACCTTCCACAATGGCACCAAGCAGTCCCTTCAGTGATAAAGCCCAAGGAAGAAACAGCCAAAGGACTGGTCCCTGGGGAAAGAGAGATGGGTATTTCCAAGTAGGGAAAGAGCCTTAGAGGAAGGACTAGGGCCCTGCCTGTGACAAACACAAGGAGGCCGCCTGACGAAGGAGACACCAGAGAGAACAAGGCAGGCTTGTGGAGACTGAGCACTGTTATCAGTGGCATCATCCATTCATCCATCCATTCATTCTTTCATTACCAGCTCCCGGGGGCAGGTACTTGAAGGGAAAACAGCAGTCTAGTGTTCCCGGAAGGAGCTTACAAAGTATATAGGGACAGAGGATAGGCAGGCTCTGCGTTTTCGCCCACTCAGCAGCCAGTGTTTGCATGGAGAAGCCAAGGGGATGTGAGCGTCACTGTGCCCTGACTCTCAGTTCCTGATATGTGAATCAGACAAACTGCTGACCACCCCCAGAGGCCAATGAGATTAGACACGGGAAGGTTTCCACAAGGCAATGGGCAGAGGCAAAACTTTCTAAGCCCAGCACTGAGGGATAAGCCTGGGTTACAACTTGATTTCTTTAAAAAATGAAACAATAACATAAAGTTAGTATAAGGACAATAGAAGATGCCATTGTTGAAATTTCTCCTTTAGTTATAAGGGGCATGCACGTGTGTGTGTGTGTGTGTGTGTGTGTGTGTGTGTCTGCATGTGTGCTGACAATGGAGATTAACCATCATACCAAACATCCTACACATGGCTTTGGTGAACTATTCCAGTCTCAAACTGAACCATAAAGTGAGCGTAAATCACCTCTAACTTAAAACATGAAAAGCAGGGGGTTGGAGAGAGAGATGGCCCCGCATTAAGATCATTTGCTGCTCAATCATGAGGGCTGACATTTGGATCCCAGCACCCATATGGGATGCCAGACACCTGTAACTCCAACTCCAAAGACCTCAGGCACTGCACACACATGTGCACACTCACACCGATGCATGCACGAAGATAGACATAAAATAGCGTGGACAGCGGAAAGCAAGGTGTGCCACAGTTCTCTCCGTATCAATGAGTACCACCCCAGGCCTGTGTATACCTGGTGCTCACCTTTCCAGCCCTCACACCAGATGTGTGAGGTGAGCTCTATCACTGTTCCCATTTTACAGCTGAGGAGACTGAAGTCACAGGGCTGATACCTAGAGTGGGCCTCAGGCCCACTCTTCTCTGGGGCCTCTTCTTACCCAGGATGTTCAGCAGCTTTGGCATTGAGCTTTAGTGCAGGCTTCACTGCAGAGACGGCCTCTGCTAATCACGCCAGGTTGTCTGCCCCGCCTCCTCCACTTCAGAACACAGCCTTTCTCCTTTCCACGTGCCACTGGCTTCTTGTTTCAGGTCCTGCGTGGCACAGCTGTGTGGCACAGCCCACGAAGCCAGGAGAACTAGGTGCCAAGGTCAGCAGGACTGTGGAAAGGGCTGTCTCCCTGCAATCACTACCTCAGGCCACCCCAGCCCAGAAGCTTAGCCGGAGCACAGGCCCTGCGGGTGCGCCAGTGCCCAAGTCACTGGAGCTAGTCGCCAGGCAGCCTCCCAGCTCAATGTCAGCCGCGGGCTCTTAGCCCATCCATCATCCAGTCCTTAAGACATATTAAAATGGATTTAAAAAGGCATTTCACATTTTCTCTCCTTAACATCCACATTATTACCACACATCGGCTTTTGTTTTAATTAAAATCGGTTTTGAAATCCTCCATGAAACTTCAGTGGGATTGTTAAAGGCGGCAATTTCCTTATCGGCATCGCTTCCCCACAACATACTGTAATAGTTATTTTGCAACAAAGCACAAGTCTTATTAATTTAGCTCAATCAAATCAGCGCCACGTTAATTTACGGGGCTGTAAAAATCTGCCAGTGCGGCTCCAGATCAAAGAACTCTGGGGCAGGCGGGACACCAGGCGGGAGGTTTATTTTGTACAATGGTCCCTAACTGCATCTGCATGATTTAAGAGCTTTCTGAGGCGGGCTCGGATAACGGCACATGCGAACGGCATTGTGTGTCTATGCCCCATTACTCCCTACAGAGACCCAAAATCATTTGGCATTCAGCTCCTGCCTAAAATATTTCCTTTTACATACAAATATTTTTCCTGCTTTAAATGGCTTCCCCATGTTAATTTTTTTCTTTCCTTTTTGGCTTGTTCCTGCGTGGGCTTCTATTTTGGTCCTGAACTGAATCTCACTGGTATTTGCTAAGTGAGTAGTGGGCTTTCCCTTTTCCTGCCCTCTCTCTTCTTTTTCCCCCAACAGGAAACTCTCGAAGCTTCCATGGATGGATTGTGGCTTTTCTGCCTCCTGGCTTCCTTTTAGTGCTGTCTTCTTCAGTAACTAAGAACATTTACGTCTCTTGTTTCCATCTCAATAACAAAGCTGCAGAAGGTTGTAATGATTTGCCAGGAGGTGTAGGCTGAGCTGCGCGCGCAAGGGTCAAAAGGCACCATGGGTTGGAGAGCTGCCGCAGGTGGCCGGTGGAAGAGGTAGAGGCTCAGAGGACAGGTGACTTGCCGGAGGCAGAGAGAGCCCTGGGTCCAGATGAGCTCAGCTCAGATCTGCTTGTTTTGAGGCAGGGTCTGAAGTAAACAAGTTAATCTGTAGCTGAAGAGGACTTTGAACTTCTGATCCTCCTGCCTTTACCTCCAAATGCTGAGATTACAGGTGTGCACCCCCACGTTTATGCCGCCCTGGAGAGCAATCCCAGGGGTGCTTCATCCAACAGCGCTGCGTCCCAATGCAACCCCGATCTTCCCACTCCTTGAGAAGACCATGGGATTAGTTGTGGTGGACACGGGGGCTTACTGGGACAGAGGCTTAGCTTTGCAGTGTGGTGAGGCGGTCACACTAGCTCTGACTGTCCCCTTCTCCTGTAAGGCCACACCCAGATTCTTCACATCTAACTCCAAAATGCAGACCGAGACTGTGCTGGAAGACAGGCGGAGAGCAACTGTCACCTTGAGGGTGGGGAGCTCTTCTGCATGCAGATGGCTTCCGTCTGCTGCAGGGCTGAGCACCGGAACCCAGTGTCCTCCCCTCCTCGCTGGCTGCCAGCCTCAGGACAAGCACTGAGAGGAGAGTCTCAGCTAGGATTTCAGCCTCTGAGGTCCGCTGACACACAGCACACTGGCCAGCTCCGGGGTCTGTGAAGAAGGTACTCCGTTGATGTGACGTTATCTGCAGAGCTCCCCCACTCGCTGTTGCTCTGGGTCTGTTGGAAGTCTGTGGTCTACAACATCCTGCACAGGAGGGTGTGCTTCTGCGGCCTCAGCAGCAGGGGACTCTTGGTGCCTGGAAGGGAACTCTGTGTCAACCGGGATGTTTGACTCCCAAATGCCATCACACTTTTTTTTTTTAATTACACTTTCATTTGTTTTGTGTTTCTGTGTGTTTACATACAGTGCATATGCAGAAATCTGAGGAAAATTTGTGAGAGTAGGTCATCTTCTTCTATGATGTGAGTTCCATCATATTTTAATTTTTTATCTTATTTTTTAATTATTTGGTTTGTTTATTTATTTGCTTATTTATTTATTTGAGACAGGGTTTCTCTGTGTAACAGAGTCCCTGCTGTCCTGGACTCACTTTGTAGACCAGGATAGCCTCAAACTCACAGAGCTCCACCTATGTCTGCCTCCCCAAGTGCCAGGATAAATGCTGTACCACCACACCTGGCTGAGTTCCAGGGACTGAGCTCAGGCCTTCAGGCTTCACAGCACCTTCTCCTCCTGAACCATCTCATCAGCCTTTGGTTGTTGGTGGTTTCTCTCTGTCTGTCTCTTCTTTTTCCATTTTGTTTTTGAAATAAGGTTTTACTGTAAAGTTCAGACTAGCCTTGAACTTACATCGTCCTACTTCTACCTCTTGTGTGCTGGGGTTTTTACAGGCTTTTGACACCTTCCTAGCTCCTATAAGTAATGGCAACATGGGAGTCACCAAGACAGCCAAGGCCGGGTTGAATGAAGCCCTAGGTGGGGGACTTACCTCACCCATGCCAGTCTCTTCAGGAGAGCACTGTCCCTTCATCACCTATGGCCACCCATCCTGTCTCATCTGCCCAAGGCCACAAGGTCCCAGGGCAGCCTGGTGTCAGAGGCTCTGATAAACATCTCCAGCACGTTGCTTAGCTGAGCAGAAGGAATGGCAGTTTCTCTGGGTGAATGGCACCCCCTCACCTTGGCGCGGAGAGCAGACATGAAGGTGAGATGGGCACTGTGGCCGCTGCCTGCACAGCATGGTAGAGCTGTCCCCCACCCCCAGACCTCCGTGAGAAATGGAGCTTGGAACATTCCAGCACAGGTGTGTTTCTGGGCACATCAAAACCCTGTGCCCATCTGCTGGGAATGACCGCCTCACTTGGGAGTCAGACATTAAGAATCTACTGGGGAAAGGCTCAGAAGACTTCATGGCTGCTGGTGAAGAAGTCCTCTTGAGAGTTTCACCAGAGATTTGACAATTGTTGGGCCTATATACTGTGAGCTAGTGTTGGACTATGGTCTGGAAAGAAACCTTTTGTTTTGCTTTCTGTGTTCGGGGTGGTGGTGGTATTTATTTGTTATTGAGGGGGGTGGTTGGAGGGAGAGAGAGTACGTCTTTTATATGGCCCAGGCTGGCCTCAAACTCACTATGTAACTGATGCTGTCCTCAAAATCCCAGTCCTCCTGCCTCAGGTTTCTGGGTGCTGAGACTGCTGGTGTGTGCTGCTATGCCTGGCTCAGAAAGCATTCTGGATGTCCTGGATGGACGACCAGTCCTCAGAGCCTGTAGTATCTGCAGCCTCTGACCACAGCCTTTGTTCTGGTGAGTGGGTGCCTCATGGGGACTGTCTTTTCAGGATTGGTCCAGGACAGAGTAAAAATATTCCTGGAGGACAGCCTGATGAAGAGTCCTGGGCACCTGATGAAGAACCAGTCTGGAGGTTTTAGCTGCCAGAGTGAAAAAGGGCCCTAGCTTAGCAGTTTTTAAAACAGTTTCCCTTGCCCACGGCCTCCTGCCTCTGTGGAAGTTGGAAGGTAGTGCTCTTAAGAAAGACCCAGACCTGCTACAGTGAACAACCTATACATCCGTAGCTGGTGGCTCTGCCGAATGGCCAAAGTTCCTGGACACATTTTAGTTCTTTTGTGAGAAGATCCAGGCCTAGGCTTCTTCCTAACATTTAGATCACCACAGAGCGAAGCCAAAATTCCCCCCAAAGGTGAAGGAAGCTGTGTCCTAACACACAGAGAAAAAACTATCAGGAACTCAGCTTTTCACACCAATCCACCTCCACTTCCCCTTCCCAGAGAGGACAGGAGACAGGCCAGGCGTGGGAGAGGCCCCGAGCATCCTTCCTTCTTCATACAGCTCTTGATTTATTTGTTTGTTTGGGGGGGGCTGTTTTGTTTTGTTTTGTTTTAAATGAAAGAAAGAAAGCCCATGAACTTGGTTGGGTAGGGAGGTGGAGAGGATCTGAGAAGAATGGAAACATGATCAAAATATATTGTGTAATTAAAAAAAATAAGTTTAAGTTTAAAAAAAAGAAGGCTTTCTAAAGAAGTGGAACCTTCCAGTGGCAGATGGCAGATAAGTACGAATGGTAAATAGTTTTAATTACTGCATAATGTAAGTGAGACCATAAAGGAGAGACAGTGTGGGCAAGCTGCCGCCGCTGAGGCCCCAAGACTGTTGTGGGGCCCAATTTGTCTGGCATGTGCTGTTCTCAGTCTTGGGAGGGCTTTAAAGAAAACGCTGGAAATATTAATTGCCTGCCTCGCTGGCCCATCCATCTTCACAACCGAGTAACACGCTTTTTTAATTTCAGGGGAATCGTTTTCAAATGGGAATCATGCAAATGAGTATTTTAGCTATTCATTTGTTTTACTGCGAGCGCTTTGTGAGCAAATGGCCTACAGCTTGCAATGAATTAAAAGACATGGGCACCGGAGACCGATTTTTAATACAAAGTCTTGACTGGGAGACGACCCCGACCAGCGGCACAGAAAATGTTGGCATAGCAACTTTGGGCATTTTCATGCAAATTGGCTTCTATATAGATGATACGAATGCAATGTTTTCCTTCAACTAATCATCATAAAATTAGTTTCACTATATTTAAATGCCTCCACTTAATGCATTATATCCATATGCATGAAATTGCCTCCGCTAATGTAGTACATAAAATGCCAGAGATACAATGAATAGCCAAATTGCACGCGGCTATGTTATCTCCCATTAAAGTAGCCCCCTCCTCCCTTCTTTCTTCCTTTTTTTTTCTTTTTCTGTGAGTGTGGGTGTTCCTGGATGTGTGGGTGCCAAAGGCATGTATCACAAATTGCTATTAACACACTCAAAGTCCTCTACAGTTAAGTAACAGATTGTACCTCAATCTTGACAGAAGCTCGTGAGGGGGAGGGGGAGGCCGGGGCGTGCCCACCTAGGCTGTCTGACCTTTCACAGGCAGGGTCTAGAATCCCAGAGACCACAAAGCAAGGAGTACCCAGCCCCCACCTAAGCCCTCCCCAACACACACACACACACACAGCAGACCTTTGAATGGGGAAGCCTGGGAAGAAAGGATGTGCCTGAGTGAAACCTGCAGACCCAGGATCCTATCAGAGATACCGAAATGTGGCGCCTCTATCCCCGAAGCTTACCCCGTGCCTTGAAGAGGGGAGAACTCTGGCAGGAATGAGGGAACCCAATCAGGGAGAAAAGGCTGCAGAGGAAGGCAGGAGCACCCTTGGATGGTCGCTGGCTTTTTGGAGCCTGAAGGAACACATCCCAGGTCGCTGAGATGGGCAGTTAAAGATAGATTTTAACCTTTGCCCTCTAGGTCCCAAGCGGCACTTTGCTCTGTACCAGCTCGCCCCCTGCAGGTTGTGGGGAGGAATGACAGGGACAGATTCCTTTTAACCGGGACAGGATGGCTACATGGGTCTGCCTGTCCTCCTCCGGATGTGTGGTCTTCATCCATGGCTGACACCCCTTGCTATGGCTTCCAGACCCCCCAAGGTCAAGAGGACCAGGTTTCAAGTGAACAGAGGATAGCTTCCGGACTTGCTGTCCGTGCCCCTATCTGCTTTGTTCCACAGAGTTAATACAGCCAGGCTCCAGCCTTGGAGGCTTTGGCCTCTGACTTAACACAAGCAGCCGGTTCACACTGAGGATGGGCGTGGAGCCACCAGAAGCAAAAGGTTACACTGGACCAGTGCAAGCCCCTTTCCCAGCTAGAGAGGGGCTGCACCTCAGCATATGCTGTTCCTGCTCCTCAGGGCACTTGGGTTTTGCCTCAGAAGGGGTAGAATCTTCACAAAAACGCACTAGAGGCTGGGTATAGTGGTGCACACCTTTGAACCCAGCACTCAGCAGGCAGAGGCAGGTGGGTCACTGTGAGTTTGAGGCCAGCCTGGTCTACATCGTGAGTTCAGGTCAGTCAGGACTACAGAGACACCCGTCTAAGAAAAGAGGGTGCACTAGGTCATGTATTTGGTGACACTGTTTGGGGAGGTTAGGAATCTTCAGGAGGTGGGTCCTTGCTGGTGGAAGCAATTCACTAAGGGCCGGCTTTGATGGCAAGTTGCTTTCAGCTTCCTGTGCGTGGTTGAGACTCAGTCGGCTAGCTTCCTGCTCCTCCCGCCACGCCTGTTTGCCGCCATGCTCCTCCCTCCCCTGCCAAACACCCGAATTCTGGAACCACGGGGCACAATCAACTCTTTATTCTAATCTTGGTCATGCTGTTTCATCACAGCAACAGAAAAAGTAACAAACACACACCAGCAATTCCATGCCTGGTATACAATCAAAGCAACTGAAATCAAGGTCCTGCAGTTGCGTGCATACCTGTGTGCAGTGCAGCTTAGCTCGCTTGTTAATAAATCCGGAACGAACAGGCGAGCAGTGTGGGGTGGGCAGACAGGGAAAGATGAGAGACAGACCATGTAGATGTACACACTGATAACAGCATGCTATGTGGAATAAGCCAGTCACGGAAAAGCAAGACTGTATGAGTCCACCTCTGTACAGTGCCTAGAATAATCTAACAGAGGGAAATGGGAAATCCGATGTGAATGTTAGTGCAGGGGGCGAGGGGAGGAGGTAGTGTTTAATGTAGTCAGTTTCCATCTGGAAAACACGAGGAAGTTCTAGAGATGGATTTATGCTGGTTTCACTACCATGTAAATTACTTAGTGTAAGTGAGCTGAACGCTTTAAAGAGGTTTCGTAATGCATGTTGTTATGTACAATCTACTGCAATTAAAAACTTTGAAAGGAAGGCTTGGCAAGACGGCTCAGCAGGTAAGGGGGCTTGCTCCCACACCTGAGGAACTGGGTTCCATCTCCAGGACCCACGCGGTCGAAGAAGAGAGCGGAGATGACTCCACAAGTTTTTCTCTGGTGCTGACTCTAGACACACACACACATTCACCAAAACTAAAAATAAAGAAAAAAGTAAATAAATATAATAAAAAATGTTTTAAAGCTCTGAAGATGGCAGGAGGTAGGAAAGTATCCTGCTTCAAATGCCAAATGTACCCCCAAATCCAGGGACAAAACTTCCAGAGAACCTTCATGAACAACAGCTTCGTAGTAACTTCGCCAGTGTGCAAATTCTTTCCATTTTGTTTCTTTCCGTTGGTCTTTCCTTTCCTCTCCATACATGTCTTTTTTTCCACCTGGAATTGTTTATGACCACTGTGACTTTACCAGCATTAAACTAACTTGGCACGCTCTTGTAGATCAAAGGAGTTATGCTGAGCCCTAACCAACCACAGTTGTCCTAGCTAGTCCTTATCCCAAACCCAGCTCTTTAGTGCTCATGGAAGCCACCAGGTGTCAGGGATTAGAGAATCTGATCTATATGGATTACGTCCCGTACTGTCCCCTGGTGGCCAGAATGAGATTTGCGGGCACAGCTTGTTGGGTGCAATCAGCCAGGACTCAAGGCACATCCTATAGAAAAGCAGCCCCTTTGAGGGACTTCAAAAGCAATGGCTCCAATGTTTCCCTTGTGCTTTGTCTGATGTCTGGTCATTCTCCAGTCCTAGGCTATAGGTTTTAGTTTTGAGCTGGATCAATGGCTCTCTAATGACTTGCAGATCAAGATGAGGCCAGATATTCCAGATCTGTTTGCTTGTGCCACTTCCCGCCTCCCCAAATTCAACTTTTAAAGAGTCAGCTCATGGAAAATGTCTAATGGCTTTGTTGCTGACACACCCTCCCCACCACAACTCTTGTTTGCCAGCTTCTTCCACACCTGAGCCTCATCATGCCATGACATCATTCCGTCCTAGATCAGCAAAGGCATTGCCTACCTTTGTAGGAAATTCTTTTGCAGTTCATAGTAGTCTTTGTTTATGAGTGGTTAGGAAAGGGTGAGAGGAAGGAAGGAAGACTTGAGAATGAAGACTTGTTGGGGATTCCCTAAGAAAGCTGGGCCAGGCTGGAGCCTCTTCGGAAAGGGTGCACTGCATTGCACTGTGTGCGTTATTTCGATGTCTGCCGAGCATTTGCTGAAGCCTTTCTTGTTAGCTTGTGAGCAGAGTTGGGAGCTAGGGCAGAGTGAGTTCACACATGCAGACTCACAGCTGGGTAATCAGCCACACGTGGTATATGGAACCGTGACTGGAGGGGGGTTTCTGGTGAAACGGCACAGGCTCGTCTTCATGTCTCTCTGCACTGCTCTTAATGTCTTTCTGCACTTCCAGGCATCGACAGAAGCGTTTGAGTGACAGAAATCCTGGCTGCAAGAGCGTTTAATGGGCTACAAAAAGATAGGCTGAGTGCAATAAGGTGACATTTAACAAACAAACGATGCCAAGTTCCCCATTTAGGTTCAAACAGCCAACTGCTTGCACACAGGATGAGGGACATTGACTTGACAGAGGGTTCTTATTTGAAACCCCTGTGGCTGATTCCTAGCTGGGGCTGTGCAATCACTAGGAGAACAAGTGTCAGCTCAGATTTTAGGGTGAGAGTGCAGTGTTCACAGATCACTGCCAGGTGCCTGCCAGCCCCCTTTGGGGTAACGGCCTGCAGCCTGAGCGAGCGGCTTCCATCTGGTGCGCTTCTGTGTGCCTGAATCCACGGCTGCACCTGACACGGAGGTGCTGGTTGCTAACGGAGAAAATGAACGCAGGGACCACTGGGCAATGCAGGAGGCTCTCTTTCATTAGCAGAATGATGTTCATGGGTAGGAGAGAGCCAGGACCTGACAATAGTGGGCTCTCAACCTCCTTTATGCTGGGACCATGTGGAATTCATCATAAAAGCCATTTCCCAAGGGATCCATCCCAAGGACTCCGTTGCAGCAAGAGGCAGTCGTGCCTGGGTTTGTCTTTCTCTGCCATTTCCTGAGTTACTTGAGACAAATTCCTTAATTTATCCGGACTGCCAGATAGAAAACAAATCCAAGGGCTGGAGAGATAGCTCGGACCGTAAGATGTTTGCCGGGCAAGCCTGGAAACCCCTTTGAGGCACCGGCGTCCTCGTGGACCTTCGTGATGCTCTGGAGATACTGCCTCGGTCTCAGTCTGACCCTGCTGCTGTGCTGTCCACTGCAGGGTGTGACAACTCCTTAGCGTGGGGGCAGACACCCGTGTGGTGGTCCTTTCACTGGGAGGCCAATCAGGATCGCCCTAGCAGTCCTTGTGCTGACGAGAAGCCTCGAAGCAACAGCCTCTTTCCGGGGCGCCAAGGACCCATCCTACAGCTCTCTGTGGCTTCCTCAGAAGCAGCCTGAGCTCAACACCTAATTCTTCAGGCCTTTCAGCAACTCCTTTCTATCCACTTCACCTTCTCTTCTATGCAATGAAAGGATTGAGGCACGTGGGCACTGAGGTCCCTGCTAGCGTCAGAAATGCGTTTTAGGGCCTGGGGAGATGGCGCAGTGGGTACAGAGCTTGCCACACAAGTGTGAGGGCCTGAGTTTCATCAGTGCCCACTCGAGAAGACAAACACAGTGCACACCTGCAATCCCAGGTCTGCGCAAGAGGAAAGAGGAGAGTCCCCGAGCACTGAAGACTGGACAGTCCAGTTGAGTCAGCGCCAGAGTCAGGGAGAGACCCCGCTCAAAAAACAATGTGAAGAACTATAGAAGAATAAACTCACAGACCTCAGGCCTCCACATGCATGTATGCATACGTGTGTGTACATGCACCCTCCACACCCACAATCACACATGAGCACATACACACATTTAAAAGCACATTTTAAGCACAGCCACACACTCCATAATTGAGGCAGAGATATGAAAACAGAATCTGGGGTTAGTAAACAACGCTTATGAAATGGAACCCTCAAATGATTATTCTTCCAATCTCAATCAAGAAACACAAATAATCTGGCTTCTCAATTTGCTCCAGCAATTTCCCTGGCCTCCTGCTGTTGATCAGTTCGGGTAGCGGTTAATGGAGTCTGGCATGCCAAGCCCATTCGTTTTGTGTTCTTAGGAGCAGGTCCCATTTTGGAAATCGCAACCAGGAAGTGACAGCTTTTGAGGCATGGTGGGTGCAGGATCGGGAAAATCCTCACAAGATGTCACTATCACCTAAAGTCCCACAAGGATAGGGGTGTCAGGATTTGAATCAGAACTGTTTCCCATAGACTCACATTTTGAATAATCGGTTATGGTGGCCAAGAGACACTTGGAAGGTAGAGAGAGAGGGATCAGAAGTTCAGGGTAATCCTTAGCTACACAGTGAGATTGAAGCCAGACTGAGCTACAAGAAAGCCCGAGCTACAGAAGATGCTTTCACACACACACACACACACACACGCAGGGTGGTCAGGTAAGGTACAAAGGATATCTTGGTCTGTCCTAACAGCCTGTGCCAATGACTTCTTCCCTGTCTGTGGATGTGTATGTATGCCACAGTGCATGTATGGAGGTCGAAGGGCAACTTCACGCATTGATTCTCACTTTCTACCTTATTCGAAGCAATGTTGCTTGTTCACAGCTATGTGCACAAGGCTAGTTGGCCCACAAGCTGACAGGAACCCCCACATCATTGTAGCAATGTCGGGAATACAGACATGTGTGTGACTTTTGGGTTTGCGTGGCTTCTGGGATCTGAACTCAGGTCCTCATGTGTGCACATCAAGCACTTTATCAACTGAGCCTTCTTCCTAGTTCATACTTTCATGACCAGAGCTGGGCCGTTTGGCCACTTGGAAAGGGAAAGAGGGTCTTTGAAGGCTAAGGACAGTAAACAGTCACAAAGTGCTCTCTTCACTTTAGGAAGAGAGCTACATGCTTCCCATACTTCAGTCAATACCACATTTTCCATGCATAGTCCTGGAGGGGAGTCCCTGTGGTTCCTACCAAAAGAGACACTGACCATGGAAGGTGATTATTTGGCAGGCTATGGGTTAAGGTAAGAAGAGTGAGCCTGACCTATGGGGACACCAAACCCTGTCACAAGGAGACAGTCTTTTAACATATATGTGTGTGTGTTTGTGTGTGTGCGCACAAGCACATCAGTGTGATTGTGTGTAGACCCGGGAAGTCAATATCAAGTGCCTTCCTCAACAACTCCTCTGTCTTTCGGATGGGTCCCTGCTGAGCCTGCTGGTCAGCGAGCCTGTCTTCCTCCTTTCTCCACCTCCTCAGCACTGGGGTAAGAGACACATGGCACCATCCCTGGCCTCTCACCTAGATGCTAGGGACCTGAGCTCAGGTATTCCTGCCTGGGCAGCAAGCTCCTCGCTGACCGTACTGTCTCCCAAGACCACCTAATGCAGGACTTTTTAAAAAATAAAAATTAATGCCAAAAAAACTAATACAAATGACAAAAATTTAGAACCAGGTACACACCGTGAAGGCAGGAGAATCAGGAGTTCAAGGTCATCCTCGGCTACAGTAAGTTGAAGGCCAGCCTAGGCTACATGAGACCCTGTCCTAAAACCCCAAATCAAAATCTAACAAAAACGCCTGTTGCTGCACTTGTTTACTGTTTGTTTATTGTGTGTGTGCACATGTGTGCCACAACATAAGTACGGCCATCAGAGGACACTTTCAAGAGTCACCATGTGGGTCCCAGGAATCAAACTCTGGTGGTCTGGCTCCGTGGCAGAGCCCTTACCTGCCAAGGCATCTCACCAGCTCAACAAATATTTTTAAATGAGTACAAGCTTGATGTTGCCAGGTTTTCCTTTGCCTAGACACTAATATGATATAGCATTTTGCTAGCAAGATGGGAAAGGCGCTCACCACTGAGCATGATGACCTGAATTTGATCCCTGAGCCCAATGGTGGAAGGAGAGGACCCTCATGTTGTCCTCTGACCTCTGCATGTGCACTGTGGCACATGTGTGCATACTAAATAAATAAGTGTAACCCACTCTGGCCTCAAACTCACATGGATCTGCCCGCCTCTGCCTCCTGAGTGCTAGGATTAAACGTGTGCGCCACTATACCCGGCATTAGTGTAAAAATTCTACAAAGCCAGCACAAGACATAAAAAAAAAAAACATATTTTTAATTGAAATTCCCTCACTTATTTGAATACTTGAAATGAAATGTTCCCAGCCTCTGTTCCTTGCTCAGGGACTCTAGCCCTCAGAGCGACCTCTGCAGGACACAAGCCAACATGCTCAGGCCAGACATTTGCCACCTGTGGGGGCTCAGGGGCTGGCTGCGCAGTGGACATGTGGGATTTCTAGCCCTTGGCTGTGAGGGGCTTGCATCAAAGGCCCTGGGATTCTGTTAATAAGAGAGCAGGCTCTCGCCATTAAAAATTTAGCCCCGCGAATTAGTAACTCCTCTCTGCGGTGCTGTGTTTATTTAATCATGGTACATTCAGGCCAAGCTCTCTCCTGGGGCTCTGGATACCTGTCTCCATGTCCCTGAGGGCCTGGGCTCCAGGGCCATGCTTCTCACACACTTCCCTCTGTCTTCCCCCACCCCCAGCCCAGCTCACAGGGAGATAAAGCACCTTAGCTTCATTACTCAGATGGCTAATTGCGAACTGATTTAATTAAAGTATTCAGATATTTCCGCAAGTTAGTTACATTTCATATCGCTCCGTTAGGAGTAATTGGCTGGAATGAGGAGTTGAGGGAAGGGAGAGAGAGAGGGAGGCTGGCCAGGTGGGCGGGGACTGCTGTCCCCTGGTTGGTAGAGGCTTGCTCACTATTTGAGGAAGCCTGGGGAGTGCCTGACCTTGTCCAAGAGAGCAACCCACCTGCACTCAGAAGCATAAGGGGTTATGAGTGTGTGTGTGTGTGTGTGTGCATGTATAAAAGTGTGTATGTGTGTGTGTGAGAGAGAGAGAGAGAGAAGAGGGTGTATATGAGTATATATGGTGTGTGAGTGTATGAAAATATGTGTGAATGTGTGTATATGAGTATGTTTTGTGTGTATGTATTGTATATGAATGTATACGTATGGGTCTGTATAAGAGTGTAAGTGTGTGTGAGAGAGAAAGAAAGCAAAAAGGTGTGTATACAAATGTGTATGGTGGGTGTATATGTGTGTGTGTGCGCGCGCGCGCGTGTGTGTGTGTGTGTGTGTGTGTGTGTGTGTGTGTGTATGAGTGTGCCAGAGTACATGTATGTGAGTGTGGAGTCAGAGCATAATCTTGTCACTCCCCAGCGCTGTCCACTTTGTTTTTGCTTTGAGACAGGATCTCTTCTGATCTGGACTTGCCAGAGAGGGTAGCTGGCTGGTCAGTGGTCCCTGGGATCCTCCTGCCTCTGCCTCCCAGCACCAGGCTCATTAGCACAAGCCATCACACCTGGCTTTGATAAAAACGTGGATTCTGGGGATCAAACTCGGGTCCTTGTGCTTACAAAGGAAACACTTTACCAACTGAGCTGCCTCCCGGGCCCTCACAGGGTGCTTCAGTCACTAATCCACAAACGGCATGGACTGGGAACCTGGCTGGGAGCCTGTCCTAGCACATAGCCCTGAGACCACTGCATTCCCCAAGGGACCCACAGCCTCCATTTCTTTGAATGGGATGGAATGAAGCAAGTTTTATCACAGCCCTTTGCGCAGACCTAAGGCTAAGGACCACATAGCAACACTGTTATGTGGGGCCAGGCATGGCTCCACAGTGATGCCTATCTCCGTTGGGGTGTGTGCACAGGCATTCCCGTCACTTCCTGTGCCGTCTCCAGCAGACTCTTCCTTCCCGTGTATTCACTCAGCCAGCAGGGAGAAGCAGGCCTCGGGCCCCCTGCACCTCCTTCGGACTTTGAGTTGCCCTGGAGTTGTTGGCCCAGCCCTGACCACACTTGAATTTCAAGTGAGAGCTTGCTAGGGCTCCTTCCCAGCTTTTAAATTATTATTATTGATTAAATATAGTGTCTGGCTTCTTTGACTCACTGCTGCCAAATATTATTCCTAACGATGGGGCCTTTTCTGCCTGGTTAGAGATTTAAAACTTGTTCTCTGGGCTCCGTACCCCCTTTTGTTCTCAGAAGGCACCCTCAGCTTGAAGTGATGCTGTCCCACCCCTATCCTGTCTTCAGCCCTGACCCACTTAGCCCAGGCCCAGACAATAGACTACGATGCCACGGTGCCCAGGTCTCTCCCAAGAGAGACCCCAGGAATGCTCTAGGAGAGAGGAGATGTAAGAATTACTAGAAAACACCTTGTTTAATCTCTCTTCTGACCTATCTGTCATCTTGGAAGGATCTCTAAATCTCTGAGCTTGCCTGTCTCACCTAGAATAAAAGAGGTATGTTTATAGTTCATCACTTGTAAAAGCGTCTGCTGGTGGGGCTGGAGAGATGGCTCAGTGGGTAAGAGCTCTGTCTGCTCTTCTGGAGGACCCGGGTTCAATTCCCAGCACCAACAGCAGCTCACAGCTGCCTGTAACTCTAGTTCCAGGGGATCTGACACCCTCACACAGACACACGTGCAGGCAAAACACCACCGCACATGAAATAAGAATAAAGAAATTGAAAGCATCTGCTGGCCAGACGCAGAGTCTAAGCTTTTCCAGGTCCCTGACACACACCCTGGAAGACCCAGCCCCTGCCTCATCTCCTAAGGCAGGCCTTAAGAGGAAAGCAGAGAGGGTGCTGAGAGACAGGGTTCTAGTTTGTCCAAATCTCTCCACTTCTCTGAACCTGAGTCTCTTCTGAGGGATCTGGCTTGGTGAGCTGGAGAGGAAAGCTTGGATCTGGATCTACTCCAGATATGGAGGGTAGGAGAGAAGCAAGTGCTTTGCGGTCCCTTAGCCATTCACCTTGCCCAAACATCATCCCTCCCCAACTTTCATCTGTTCCCCAGACCATCCTCCTCACTCTTACATCAAGAACACCCAGGAGAATCCCCCAGAAAATGGTCCACGAATGTCAACCTCTCTCTTTCTTTCCCTCCTCCATCAATCAGAAGCTAGTCCCACTCAGCTGGTACCTGGCACAGCCCCAAGGCACACCGTGGGCTCCACAGCCCCAAAGCACACCGTGGGCTCCACAGGCCCCTCCCTTCTGCCAGCCTCCACCCTACCCTGTTCCAGGAGATCCACCGCAGTCCATGCCTAAAGCCCCAGAGTCATCCCCAGCCCCTCCAGAGCATGTACTTAAGGTAGAATTCTATATCTGGAAGTTCATTAATTTCTTTGTGCCAGGATGCGATCATTTGTGCTTATCCTCAACTAAATAAGTCAGGTCATAAGAGGTAATGCCATGGGTAGTGGAATGTAAACAAACACATTCGACCTCAATAAACATGCTAATTTCTAGCTATAATATTCACAAGTAAAAGATCCATCGTGCCGACCCTATTTGGCAAAGGCAGCGGGCCTCATCCGTCAACGAGGGAGGCTCCCGCCAGTTCTCTGCGGGAGGGAAATAGTCCAACTTTACTTGCTTGATGACGCCCTCAGGGGGAAAACATGAGCCTCATAAATGAGTCTGGAAATGTGATAAAAGGATAATCTTGCATAAATGAGCCGATGTCATCATTACCTGAGCTGTCCAAGGCTGGGCGCTAGGCTTTGAGTGATGTCTCACACTGTATATAAATTAAGGCCACAGAGTCAGGCACACCGGGCCAGCAGGGGCCCCTGGTCCTGCCATGTCCCTCTGCTCACCCTGGTCCCAGGGTGCCGCTCTGGACTCCTGGGGGCCCAAGAGGGCTTAGCCCCTGGCTGGGGTTGGGGTTGTTAAGATGGAAAAGCAAATTATGAGATGATTGCAGCCTGTGACACAAAGACATTAGAGAAGGTGTTGGCACTCTGTCTTACTTCAGAGAAAAATCACGTATCTGTCAGTTTACTTACTTGATAATATGTATTGGATGCCTCGTCTGTGCCTGCTCAAGGCACTGGGCTAGGTATGTTGAAAATTGGTCTAAGGGACCGGAAAGATGGCTCAGTCTGTAGCGTGCCTGAGGCGATGGGTTCAGCTTCAGAACCTATGTAGAATAAGCAAAGAGATAAATAAATTTTAAATCCAAACATGGCGCCACGCAGCTGTATTTCCTGGGCAGACGGGGAGGCAGACACAGGAGGGAGCGTGGGGCTCGCTGCCAGCCAGCCTAGCCTACCTGGAGAACTCCAGGCCAGTGAGAGACCCTGTCTCAAAAACAAAACACAACAGAAATAGTGCCGGAGGAATGATGGCTGAGCTTGACCTCTGGCCCGTACGTGTTCACAAGTGGACATGCACCCATAAATTCACATTCAGGCACACACAAACACCACATGGAAGCTGACCTAAAACGAGCAATTGCTTTGAAGAATTTGCAGTCATCTCAGAGCAGCAGTGAGGTCCCGTGAGCTATTGCAGGACACGCTGAGAGGAAAATGTGAAATCGTACTGTTCACATGCCCAGATCCTCCAGCCCACGAAGGTGACAGCATCAGGAAGTAAGGCCTCGAGTGTGGGATCATTGCCCTTTTGAAAGATCTAGAGACAGACCCCTCCTCCTCTGCCACGTGAAGGGGCCCGATACTGTCTTGAGGGAGGCAGCCCTCAGCAGACCCTGAGTGCCTCCATACACAGGCAACCCTCAGCCCGTGGACTACCACATCTCAGGGTGCCTATGAATTCAGCCTGGCACAAAATCACAAACTTAAAATATTATGAAGTTTTGGGCAAATGTTTTTTGAGTGTGCCCAGTTCATAAGCGTGAGCCTTGCAGGCAACAACTTCACGCCGAAATGTCACAAGGTCGGACACACCTGGTAAGCCTTCAGTAAGGGCCTCAATCTTCAGAGCCGCCAGGGATAAACGTGTGCCGTTTCCCAGCTGCTGGCCTGTCTCTCCATGGCTTCCAGAGTGAGGAAGGAAAGGCTCCCTGGGCTGAGTGGCAAGGGCAAGCCACCAGACAGAAAAGGACAAATGCACTCAAGGTGCAGACCCCCTCTCCTGTTGCACCTCAAGGCCAACATAGAGCTGTGTCACTGCTTAGTCCTCGGTCAGTACTGCCAGTGAAGACAAGACAGAGTCGCAGACCTTGCACCGTGCTTCAGGTCTTCAATGCCCCTCCCGGGTCATCTCTCATCTGCATCCCCTCTGCGAGGGTCCCCTGGAAACCCCTACGAGTACGTGTTGCTTACTAAAGCTCAAAGATGCCTCCAACTGCAAAACGCCCTTTAGCCCGGTCAAAAGAGTCCTGATCTGGAAATAGTATCAGCACTAGCAGAGGTGGAGTCTGAGCGGGCCTTGGAGGCAGTGCAGGTAGGGGTGGGAGGGGGCCGGAGTGGTGGGGGCGGAGATTATTCCTTAGCACACCTCACATGGAACACTCTGCAGGGCCCCTTCTTTGTGTGTTTGTGCTTGTGCTGGGGGGTGCACATGTGTGTAGAGTCAGAGGTCAACCCTGGGTATCACTCCTCTCAGGCACCAGGCACCGTGGTTTTTTGTTTCATTTTGAAGGTGGCCTGAGACTCATCAAATAGGCTAGACTGGCATGGTGGATGAGCCGCAGGCTCCGTTTGTGCCTGCCTCCTCAGTGCAGGGATTAGAAGCTTGCACCACGAAGACTAGCTTGTTTTGTGGGTGCTGGGCACTGAACTCAGGCCCTCCTCTTCCTCACTGAACTACCTCCTCAGCCCTCTGCTGGAGCCCTTTCCTTAGACACGCCTGTGCTCCGTACATCTAGACCCCTGATAGGGCTGTGAGCAGTTTCCGCAGCAGCAGCAGCTACCACCGGCCAAGGACTCGGTGCCTGCAGCCTCCACAAGGGAGTGTGTGATCCAAGGTCTGTATTAGGGTTCTCCTCTACAGGAGGGAAGGTCAAAACCGGGCACGGACCGAGCCGACGCTCGCTGGAAACCTGAGCCCTGGCACAAGTCTCCACCAAGAAAGCAGAGTGGGCTGAGAAAGCGCCGGACCCTGCCAAGCCTTCCATGCAAGCTCACGCATTCCCAGGCAGCATGTTTCAAATACTTTCCGTGGTTTCACCCCTGGAGGGTTAGAGAGAAGAATCTGCAGTTATGATTTTGGTCTGCAAAAACAGTTTGGCTGGCAGGCGGCAGCCGGCGTCCCAGGGGGTGGAAACTCTGAGTCATCGGCCCCAGGAATGTGCATGTGCGGGGGGGGGGGGGGGGGGGGCCACTACCTCCCCCTGTGGCCGCAGCCTGTGTGGTTTCCCAAAAGTTCCTAACGGGTAAAGACATTAGCTGAGCACCTACTAAGGGCCGCTCTGCATGCTGAAGACCTTGTACCGTGATCTGACGAAGGTGATGCAACAGGCATTTTTAAGCGTGCGTGCCTGTGTGCGTGTGTGCCAGTCTGTACATCACATGTATGCCTGGTACCCTGGTACCCGAGGAGGTCGGAAGAGGGCATGAGATCCATGCAGCACCGTGTGAGTACTGGGGATTGAGTCAGGTCCATCTGTGACTGTCACAGAAGCCAGGCTCGCGTCTGGGCCTCCCGTGCCCCCTCCCCAGCTCATGGTATCCGGGCTCAGTGCCAGCCTGGCCCTTCCGCTCTTACCCAGCTTGAGAACACTTTGGTAGCAGACGTGAGTGCCCTGAAAAGGAGGGGAACGGCTCGAATCCCCGAATCTCCTGGCCGTCCCTAACAGGGCCTCAGCTCTAGCTTGGCACCGGGAGACCTCACTCCAGGTCCTGGCACACAGTAGGTTTTCCACACTCAGAGGCTAGGGTGTTTGTGCTGTTGCAAGGAACAACACCTACAATCTCTCAGCGCTGTTTCCTCATTTAAGCTGCCCGCTGAGGGGCTGGAGCTTTGGCTCGGCGGTGCAGCCTGCACCCTCAGGGGACCAGTGTTCAGCTCGCATCGCCGGTGTGCCCAGCTCACAATCAGCCCCAACCAGTCTGCTGCTGTCTTCTGGACCCGGCAAGCGCGCAAGCGCCGCACTCATTCGCATACGCCTGTGCGGAAACACATGAAAATACACAAAAATAAAATGAATGTTTTAAAAAGCTCAGTCAGGAAAGTGTTTGCCTTAGGTCAGGAGGACTTGAGTTTGACACCAGGACCACGTGGGGTGTTGGGTTAACTTTTCCTGGGGAAACACAAAAATAATCAGATAAATCAACAGATATAAACCAGCCTTGTGTGGTGGCGCATGCTTGTGACGCCAGCACTCAGCACTGGGGAGGTGGAAGCCGGTGGAGCGGGGTTTCCCCGGCCAGCAGCGAAATGCTCGAGTCTAAATGATATTTCTCACCACTTGAGATCTTATCAATTCGTTCACCTTCTCTCTCGTTCTGAGACAGCCTGTAATAAGTGAGGTTCACTAAAAACTGTTGTCAATGCCTAAAATCTGGTAAAATTTCAGTTGTGAAAATTTAGTTTGGTGGCTTGCTAAGCATTCTGGCCAAAAGTTTTTACGATAGAGCGTGCATTTCCCCCTGAGTTGCTGTTTTCGCTCACCCACATCTTAAAGACTGCACCACACCACAAGGCTCTGCTGTAACCTTCCCCCCCAACAGGTGTGTCTTGGGTCGGCCACGGACCGTGAGGGACATTTTCTGCCTCTCAGGCTGTAGCTGAGAGGGCCCAGAAACATAAAATAAAATTTAAAAAACTGGTGTGTGTGTGTCCTTGCCTGCATGTATATGTGCACCACATGCATGCCTGGTGCCACGCATGCCCTGGCACTGGGTTTCCAGGTGTCTGTGAGCTCGGAATCAAACCTGCAGCTTTTAATGGCTTCCCTCTCCACCCCAAACCTTGATGAATGTGACAGAAACTTCGCATAGCATTACATGTCTCCACTTACATGAAACATCCCAGATGGGCAAAGCCAGAGAGAAAGAGCAGGTCCGTGGTTGCCAGGAGGGAGTGGAGGGCAGGAGACCTGGCTGAGTGCCTCAGAGACAAGCTTCCATTTGGGGTGACAGTGACGGTGTGACACTTGTACAACACTGTGAGTGTACTTAATGCCATTAGTTTGTACTCTTTCAAATGTAAAAATGATAAACTTTGTAAGTATTTTCCCCCGTAGTTTGGGTTTTTGTTTGTTTGTTTTGCTTTTTGGCTTTTTTTTGAGACGGGGTTTCCTGTGTAGCCTTGGCTGTCTTGGACTCACTTTGTAGACCAGGTTGGCTGGAACTCACAGCAATCCACCTGCCTCTGTCTCCCCAGGTGCTGGGATTACAGTTTGTGAGGAACTGTCTTGACTGATGGTTGAGGTGGGAGGGCCCAGCCCACTGTGAGCATCCCCAGCCCTAGGCAGATGGGCTGGGTTGTGTAAGAACACTAGTGGAGAGCTGGCTTCTGCCCCAGGTCCCGCCCCCACTTCCCTCAGTGATGTGCTGGAACCCGGGACAGATTAGTGGGCCCAGAAGATAGTTCAGTATTTGGGGGCATTTGCCATGCAAATTTGATGATCTGAGTTGGATTCCCAAAGCCATGTAAAGGAGGAAGGAGGGCATTGACTCCTGAAAGCTACCTTCTGACTTCTGTGGTGTGTGTGTGTGTGCATGTGCACATATGTGTTAAGTCCAAGGACAACATTGTGCATCATTTTCAGGAATGATGTCTAGCCTGGCTGACCACCAAGTCCCAGGGACCTCTCTGTTTCTGCCTCCCCAGTACTGGGGTTACAAGCATGGGCCACCACTTTTTTGTGGGTTCTAGGGATTGAACTCGGGTCCATCTATACCCGCAGCCCCGTCAGCCTGCTTGCTTTTGAGGG
This sequence comes from Pachyuromys duprasi, assembly GCA_028658305.1. NCBI lineage: Eukaryota > Metazoa > Chordata > Mammalia > Rodentia > Muridae > Pachyuromys > Pachyuromys duprasi. Next base: position 51,757,755 of record CM053749.1, on the reverse strand, counting down.
GCCTCACTGGAAGCTCATCTATCACTCCCCCTTACTTTGCCAACATCAGGAGGATTTCCAGAGAGGCCAGGAAATATTTGCAATGCTCTACAAATGCTAGCTGTTATGGTCTTGAGGAGAGGGGAGGCCAGGGTGCCAGAGGGTAGGGGCTTCCCCTGTGTAATCTTGGGAGTGTTGACTCAGGATGGGGTGTGGCTGTCCACTGTGGAGGCACGTTTGATCTTCTGGAATGTTTGGCTAAGAGCATGTAGCAAATATGTTCCAGTAGCAGACCAGAGGGCATCATGTCAGATGGCAGAGAAATGCTGCCTGAGGGAGGATGAGGGCTGGGGCATGCCAGGGCCACCAGCCAGTGTCCACTGAGGTCATCACCAGAGCCTTTCCTAAGGAAAAGGCCCGTGTGCTTCAGGTGGTCATGTTTGCTCATGACTGACCCTATTTCAGCCCTTACCTCTCGGTTTCAGCTGATTAGAGAAAAAGTGTGTACTTGACCCACAAGTGTCCAGTCTGTGGGCTGGACAGGCCCTAGCACAAACGCCTGTGTGCCATCCACACTGGCAGGCTCAAGAATCTGAACTAAAAGTACAGAAAGCTTCCCGGAATGACAGAGGTGCCAGCTTAGCTGGTGAAATGCTTGCTGCCCACACACTGGGACCTAGAGGCCCCCTCTACACTCAGAAGATCAGGCACATGGGGCATCAGCAAGCTTCAGGTTCAGGGACGGACACTGTCTCAAAACAGTACAGGGTGAAGAGGGACTAAGGACTAAGGACCGGAGGAAGTACTCAGTGACTCAGTGTCCATCTTTGGTGTGCACAACACACACACACACACACACACATGTGCGCGCGCACGAAAACACGCTGGCCCTGACAAGCATTCAGGAGGGCCCAGAGGCCCTTCACCTGGAAAATCAGAAGAAAGGTTGAGCTCATGAAAGTTCATTCCGCTAAGGGTGAACCACACGACAGTACTGCCAATGTTTCTGCAAATACAGTTAGAAAGTTATGTCTGCAAATGTGGATATAATTGTCAGCAGAGCACAGCAGCGTCAGAACACTATTCGCATCTAGTGAAGGCATCCATGGGGCAGAAATGGACTTGGGGTTGATGGTAGTGATACATATAATTGAAAATTGGAACAAAGTAAGTTTCCTGGCACATCATTTGAAATTGAAGCTGTGGGGCCAAGTCGCAGGCCAGTTGGTAGGGCACTGTATGGATCCCTGGCTTGGCTCCCCAGCACCACACAAACTGGGTGTTGCACATCTGTAATCTCAGTACTTCAGAGGTGGGGACAAGAAGTTCAGAAGTTCAAGATCATCCTGGATGCATAGAGAGTTTGGAGCCAGCCTGGGCTGCATGACACTATTTCAAAAAGAAGAGAAAAAAAATCTATGGTTAATGTATGCATGCAAATGAACTTGTGAAAAATATCTATACAGTGTTTTGTGGCAATCACGATAACAACTATAACACAGAACCTCCAGGCCTGGGGCGGTGGTGCAACCGCGAGGATCACTTGCTGCTCTTGCAAAGGACCTGAGTTCGTTCCCAGCAGGCAGCTTGGGCAGTCCACAGTTGCTTGTAACTAAAGATCCAGGGGATCCAATGCTCTCTCCCAGCCTCCACGGCTCCCCCACAGATAAAAAGAAACTAAACAGACCAACTGTGGAGCAGCGCCAGGTTATCCAAAGTTCTCTCTCTGCTTGTCTCCCTCTCTCTCACACACACACTTTAAATAATATTTAAAGTAGTATTTTTAAAATACAAATTAATATAAAAATCCTAGATGTTCAATGTGCTGGCTAGTTTTCTGTCAACTTGACACAATCTAGAGTCATCAGAGAGGGGGGAAGCCTCTAGTGAGACAAATGCCTCCACAAGACCTGGCTGTAGGCAGGCCTATAGGACATTTTCGTAATTAGTGATTGATGGGAGAGGGCCCAGCCCATTAACGGGGGAGCCATCCCTGGGCTGGTGGTCCTGGGAGCTCTAAGAAAGGCTGAGCGAGCCAGGGAGAGCAAACCAGTGAGCAGCATTACTCAATGGTCTCTGCACTAGTTCCTGTCTCCAGGTTCCTGCCTTGTTTGAGTTGCTGTCCTGACTTCCTTTGATGATGAACAGTGATTTCTAAGTGTGAACAGACTGAAACTTTCTCTCCAAGCTGCTCTGGTCATGGTGTTTCATCATAGAAATAGTAACCCTAACTAGCACAAACAAAATCATCATTTCATTATTACTTTTATAGTGGCCTAAACTATTTAATAATTATTATGAAGTAATTGGTTTTTCAAAATGGTGACATTGGGAACAGGGCCACTGACCCCAAGAAACCTTCTGGGTGAAGAATCAAACACCAAGACAAGAAATGAGGAGCTGGAGCGGCGGCTCAGTGGTTAAGAGCATGGACTGCTCTTGCAGAGGACCCAAGCTCAGTGCCCGGCTCGGGGGCTCACAACCTCCTGTAACTGTGGCTGTAGGGAACCTGACGGTCTAAGCGGTGCTGACCTGGCACTCATGTGCACATCTGCAACACACACACACATGCATTTTTTTCAATTTTTAATAAAGGAATCGTTTCTTCTAGTGTCTAGACTAATTCTCTGTAACTCTGTCAAGACCTAGTAAATTTCCCCTAGTAATTCTATGTTCTTTTTAAACAATTATTATTATTTAAATTTTTATTATTAATTAATTAATGTTTGTGTGTGCTTGTGCGCTACTGATTACATATAGAAGTCAAAGGGGCAGCCTAAGGAAGTTAGTCCTCTCTTTCTGCCATGTGGGTTCTGGGGACAGAACTCAGGTCATCAGGCTTGGCAACAGGTGCCCTGGGCCATCTCAATAGCCTCACTACATTTTTTTTTAACTATAGTAAAATACTAGCTGGGCACGGTGGCACCTCACAAGCCTGACACCCCGAGTTCAGTCCCTGGAGTTCACAGTGGCAGGAGAGAACTGACCTCCACATATGAGCCACCACACGGCTTGTACACACACATCATTTGTCTGCACACCACAAATACGTACAAACTTAACACACCATTTTTTTTCATTCATACATACCTGTGAAAATGTATGATTTATAAATCAAGTAGCGTATAGTTAATAGTGACGGTTATTGGGGCTAGAGAGATGGTTAAAAGGACCTTCTGCTCTTCCATGAGACCTGGGTTTGGTTTCTAGCGCCTTTGTGGTGGCCCACAACCCTCTGTTAACTCCAGGTCTAGGTGATCTGGCACGCTCTTCTGGCCTCTGTGGGTACTGCACACACACAGTTCCCATGTATAGGCAAACACACACTCACACAAAAATAAAAATCCTCTTGAATGATGATAATGATTGTGGTGGGGGAAAGAATGAGGATGGTCCCAATCAGGTCGCATATTTGAATGCTTGGTCCCCAGTTGGTGGAACTGTTTGGGAAGGGTTAGGGGTGTGGCTTTGTTGGAGGAGGTGTGTCACTGGGGGTGAGCTTTGAGGTCTCAAAAGCCCACCCCATTCCCAGTTAGGGCTCTCTGCCTCTTGTTTATATGTAAAATATAAACTCTCAGCTCTTTCGCTACCCCCAGGAGTCTTGATGAAATAAATATCTGATCAAACAATTGTTTGATGCTTTCCTAATCTCTGGGACTCCATTTATCTTTTTGGTTTTTTGTCATTATTCTCTGTGTTGCTCAGATAATTCTTATAGATTCCCACACAGCTTCATGTTAATGGACACTCTTGGCTCATCTCTGTTCTGCTATTAAAGCAGAATCTTGCCATTTTGTTTTATTTTTTCAGTTCTATAATGTCAATTTACTAGTTATTTCTTGAGATTTTTCATCTTGTATTTTATTCCAAGGGTACTCATTCTTATTTCTTGGAGTATGGTCATAATAACTTCTTTCAAATCTTTGATCAGATTTGTTATGTCAGAGTTAGGTGTTATGTCAGAGTTAGTAACTACCTACTATGTCTGTCTGTCTATTAGTTATGAATTGAGTTTTTTAAGAGTTCTTTATGTCCTAAGTTTAGATTTTTGTCCTAGATATTTAAATTATTTTTGTATGTCCTAGTTTTCTTTCTATTGATGACCAAACCAAAACAACTTAGGGACAAAAGGGCTTATTTCATCTAATTGCTTATAATCTGTCAGGAGAAGTTAAGGCAGGAACCTAGAAGCAGAAACTGAAGCAGAGGCGTGTGGGAATGCCTCTAATGCTCCCCACGGTTTGCTCTGCCCTTTTTTGTTTTTGTTTTTTAATAGAGTTCCAGTTCCCCCTGCCCAGGGCTGCCATCACCCACAGTGGGCTGGGCCCTGCCACATTAATCATTAGTCAAGAAAATGCCCCCCGGACTAGTCTGACGGAGGCAATTCCTCAACTGAGGTCCCTTCTTCCTAAATGGCTCTAGTTAATAGTGACTAAAACTAACCAGCACATTAGGAAACCACGGGTCTTGAAACCTAAGGAGAACGTAGATAGACCGAGGGAGAGTGATCTTAGCTAACAGCTGGCCTGGGCTAGGGTTAGGCTACAGGTTCCAACCATTTTCCCACAAAACTCAGGTTTGGTTTTCAAAGCCTTTTGCTCTGCTATTTAAGTAGGTTCCAAATGTACAAAACAATCGGCCAGTCACACCAACAGGTTGACCCACAGCCCCACAACTGCACAGCGGCCCTTCCCCACCTGCGATGCCTCACCCTTTGAGGCTTGGCTCAGGCCGGAAGCTCCTGATCCTGGGTAGTCCTGCTCCTGGCCAGGGTCGCCCTTGGGGGTGGTAGCGGAGGGAGTTGGTGGTGCCAAGGTGGGTGGGGGAATGCATCGGGAAGGTCTGCTCCTCGGTGTCTGTCATCTGCTATCTGGATGTGGCCCTGTGGCCTTTGCTAATCATGCCCTCCTTCAGCTCTGCTCAAGCCCCTCTTCTACCATCTTATGTCTTGTCTGTACCACACTTGGGTACAGAAGAAATGCAGTGTCAAGTTCACCCACTCCAGGTTGCGAGGAATTCTGGCACAAAGATATGTTCCACTGTCTTTAGTCCAGAGAGCCCTCTCCTCGGCCTTCTGCTTCCACTCTGAGATCCCAGTAACCCAGGAAAGCCCAGGCTCCTCCCACCACCTCGGCTCACCCTTAGAGGCTTGATTTAATTGTAGGTGGTGGTAAGAGGTCCTGGGTTGAAATCCAGATGTCTAGACGTCCAAGCTAGACTCCTCCCAAAGACTGACCCTCTGCAACATGTCCAGAGAGGATGCCGTGGGTATTCTAAAAGATTCCTGTGCCCAGGCACCCAGCCCAGCACAGGCTATGCAGGACTTGTTCCACAGATGCTAAGGGCATGAGCTTGGGACCACGCAGCTGGATCTGCAGTGCCTGCCGTCATTCCTGCCTGGCTGGATCCTGACTATGGACAGACCGTAGCAGGTCACTGCTTGGCTCTTTAGCCAGAAAATGTGAAGGGTGGGCCCCGGTAGAAGTGAAAGGGTAGAGAGGCGTGAGTCCATCCCTCCCCACATTCACCATCTCAGGGAGGGAAGATTCTTCCTCATCCCCCTTCCTTGGTGGGGAAACTGAGTACCACTTCAGGGCACTGGAGAATGTGGAGCTGGACTGCTCCAAGGCAGAGCCTGAATTCTCCACAACACACTTCTCTTTAGCTGACGAGCCTCACTGAGCCTCACAAGACAGATGGGGAAGCTGAGTCTGAGCACATATGGGTTTTGCTCAAGCGAGCAGGACAGCTGGTCCCAGCTGTGCTATTTAACCTCAGTGGTCTTTTCCTCCCAGGGGCTTCAAGACTAGTGGAAGCTCGCTGTCCAAGGGCGCCCGCCGCTGGTGAGGACAGGGTGGGCCCTAGCCGGCAGAGATCAGCCTTTGCAGGCTGTGCTGAGTTAAGGGAGGCCGGTTCTGACACCCCACAGCACATGATGTCCTCACCCGAGCACTAAAAGAAATACCCCCCCCCCCAGGGAGCCACTGTTTGTCACCCTGCCTTACCCCTGACTAGTGTCCATGTCCCACCATGGGGAACATGGAGTCCCTGCAAACTGCATCTCCGTGGGTACTTGGCTTCAGAGGGTGTGGCCCTGGCTCCTGCCTGTGGGGCAGCTGAACAAGCGGATCGAGCCTCTGGCCTTGTCCATTAGACACAGGAGCTAGATGCACAGAGGCTCCAACCACCTTCCCTGCGGCTGTAGGTGCTGGTTGGAGCTGGTGTCCTCCAGGCCCAGCTAGTGAGAGCAGGCAGGACCATGGAGGCTGTGAAAACTCCCAGCTCAGGGCTGGCAGAGATATCATGGTGGTAAAAGGCTTTTGGCACACGCATGAGGACCCGAGTTCGGATCCCCAGCTCCCACATTAAAGGCACACCTGTAATCCCAGGGCTGGCGAGACAGAGATAGGGTAGGAGGTGCTCTGGGACTCAGGCCGGCCAGTCTAGCACAATCAGTAAGCTCAGTGGGAGACCCTGTCTCCTAAGGTGAAGGGGCGGGAGAGGTGTCTTAGCTTGCTGATCTTGCAGAGGACCTGGGTCAGTTCCCAGCACCCAAGAGGCAGCTGACAACGGTAACTCCAGTTCCAGAGGGTCCAGTGTTGTGGATATAAACATGTTTCTGTTTTGGTCCCAGGTGTGGGATGTGGGACTGATTCAGATGGTCCACAGCAGCAGACTATTTGCCTCATGCGGGCTCTGAGAGGAGCTCTTTGCCAGCTGCAGATAGTTTAAATCTGAGGACTCTAGAAAGAATAAATGCCAGGGCCCAGAGTGTGGATATAAGAGAAAGAACAAGGCTGCTGCTGTTCCCCCCTTGCTGCTCCTGGTTGCTGTTGTGAGACAAGAAGTTGGAGATCTCCTGAAATGAGGATTGGACTGGCTCCAAGGAACCCGATGACCCTGACCAGCAGGAAGCAGCTAAGAAAGAACTGCGCTCTGTCTCCCACCAACCCTTTCTCTCTCCTACCTGGTGTTGAGGAGATGGAGGGGATTGGAGTGGAGTAGGGAGACAAAGATATAAGAAACGTGAGTGAGTTTTTTTTTTCCACCAACAGGCATACATGCAGACAAAACACCCAAACACTTAAAATAAAAAGTAACTGAATTAGTTTTTAAGAAGTGAATGTACTGGCAAGATGTCTCAGATGGTAAAGTGTTTGATGCCAGACAGTCTATTCAATCCTGGTCTCCAGATGGGGGAAGGTGGGAACCAACTCTAACAAGCTGTCTTCTGATGTCCACATATTTGAACACAGAGAGAAGCCCCAGTCAGTCGGTGACAGCCCTGTAAGGTCTGGTGGTTCTTCCAACCATCCCAACATTGGCCTCAGCACCCCCCCCCCGCCCCAGGATGTGTTTCCTGAGAAATCTGTCCTCTGACGCGGCATCTGCTTCTCAGAGAACTAGAACTCAATGTGGGTCCTTGCCTCCTAGGCTGACCTGTCAGGAGACCTGCCTGGCCTCTGAGGTTGTGAGGCACGAATTGCCCACACCATCACGGAGCTGACACGGTGAACGGTAGGTGCCCACTTCGTCACATCCAGGATCTACTACCTGCCAGGGACTGGGTGCAGGCCCTATCTCATTCAGCCCCCAGAGCCCCCTCCCTTTCTGGAAACCATGGATCGGCCATTCTTCCCAAGGTAGAGGTGGGCTGGGGCTGGGCTGAGGAGCCAGAAGTCTAATGGAGAGATCCAGTCATATCTTCATTAAAAGTCTGCATTTCGTTGTCCAAGAATTCATCTAGCACCTTCTGTGTGGGGGTATGGTGGCGGCATGTGTTCTAGAAGTGACGCAGGCTTCAGAGACTATTGCAAAGCAGAGACTCCGTTTGCACATCACTCTCGGGACTACGCGATCCTGAACAAGTTTCCAAGCCTTTCTGAGCCCGTGTTTTACCCTACATAAAAGATGCATTAGCTGACGCTGACAGATGTCTCCCAGGGGCCCTGCTTTGACTTCAGCTAGTCTGTCCTTGAAGCAGCTACGTGGGATCAGCCCTTCATTCTGGAAAAGCCAGAAACCAGCTTTCTACAGGCAGCTCAGTAGACGGAGTTTGAGGAGCCCCAGCTATCTGCCTGCCAAAGGGGAGAGGCCGGTGCAGGTCTAGCCTAGGCTCCAGAGGGCTGGGTCCGCTCCGCGGCAGCAGCTCAGCAGAGTCGCCGCAGTCGGCCTGTAGGGGGCAGCCTGGGGACTAGTGGGAAGTGCTGTGTTCCCGATGGACCTAGCTACGGAGCTGCTTCTCTCACACGGGCGTGAACAACGCACCTTCGGCGCAGGTTCCCCGGGGAAAGCCTCCGCTCTCCACAGCAGGGAGGCGGACAAAGCTGCCGGGGTGCTGGGGTGCCGGGAGGCGGGTAATCGGCTCGGACCTCAATGGGAAACCCGGAGAAGCCTGCTCAGAGGGGGCGCTGCGGGGACTGAAGGCCGGAGCCGGAGCCTGCGGAAGACAGAGTAAACAGCAGAGGTAGGAAGAAAGGTGAGCAGCTAGAAGAGTCGCGCAGCGAGGCGGGACGGAGAAGGCGCGGGGTCGGCGTTCAGCAGAGAGGCCCCGGCGCAGATTCTGAGCAGAGCGACGCCGCACAAGCGTATTCTCGAAGCAGACAACTCGGGCGGCCAGGTAAGGTGGGTTAGGGGTGAGGGAGCGTTTCTGGAAAGCTGAATGTCCCAGGCGGGACCCCAGATAGGATTTACCAGGTTTGCTTTAGTTTTAACTATCTCCCACCTCCCTGTCCATGTTTACGGAAATAACAGAGTTGGGGAAACTGCGTACTTCTTGAATCTTGAGTCCGCCACACCCCACCCCACCCATCATAGTCACCCCCACAGCGCACAGTCACAGCCACACGCTCAGGCGAAGCGAGGAGCCACACCTTGGGTACATGCCCAATGTTGACCACCAGAGGGCGCCGTCAGCATCCGGCAGTGAGCTCTTAAAGAAAGGCAAATGGTGGGAACTAGAAAAGGTCATCCTGAGTGAGGTATCCTAGAAGCCCAAAGACACACATGGTATGTACTCAATCATAAGTGGATATTAGACATATAATATAGGATAAACATACTAAAATCTGTACACCTAAAGAAGCTAAGCAAGGAGGAGGACCCTGGGTAAGATGATCAATGCTCATGCAGAAGGGCAAACAGGATAGACATCCAAAAAGGGAGAAAACAGGGAACAGGACAGGAACCTACCACAGAGGGCCTCTGAAAGACTCTACCCAGCAGGGTATCAAAGCAGATGCTGAGACTCATAGCCAAACTTTGGGCAGAGTGCAGAGAATCTTATGAAAGAAGGGGGAGATAGAAAGACCTGGAGGGAACAGGAGCTCCACAAGGAGAGCAACAGAACCAAAAATCTGAGCCCAGGGGTCTTTTCTGAGACTGATACTCCAACCAAGGACCATTCATGGATATAACCTAGAACCCTGCATAGATGTGGCCCATGGCAGCTCAGTGTCCAAGTGGCAGCTCAGTCCCTAGTAATGCGAACAGGGACTGTTTCTGACATGAACTCAGTGGCCTGCTCACCTCCCCCTGAGGGGGGAGCAGCCTTACCAGGGCACAGAGGAAGACAATGCAGCCAGTCCTGATGAGACCTAATAGGCTAAGGTCAGATAGTAGGGGAGGAGGACCTCCCCTATCAGTAGGCTGGGGAAGGGCATGGGAGGAGAAAAGGGAGGGAGGGCGGGATTGGGAGGGGACAAGAGCGGGGGGGGGGGGGGGG
>CM053749.1:51733539-51747952 GCA_028658305.1 Pachyuromys duprasi | reverse complement strand
GACAAGCCGTGGAGTGTGAAAATAGGCACATTGAGCCCAGGAATGAGCCCACCTGCCCCCAGGCAGTTGAGGCTACCCTCGCTTGGGGTTGCCAGGACACAGCACTGAAGGAGCCTTCGGGGAGAAAAGGGTTTGTTTGCCTTACAGGCTGCAGTTCATCACTGAAGGAAACCAGGGCAGGAACTGAAGCAGAGACCAAGGAGGACCGCTGCTTGCCTAAAGATGGCACCACCCATACAGGCCTGGCCCTCCTACATCAATTATCAAGCGGGAAAATGCCCTGTAGACATGGCCACAAGCCAATCTGAGAAGGCCATTCTTGAGTTGAAGATCCTTCTTGTCAGGTGTGCCAACGGTGGCCGTCACACCCCTGCCTCAGCAAGGACCTTCTTACCACCTATCATGTCTCTGTGTTCCCGCTAGGGGAGCACTCTTAGTCTGTGCTGCATCCCAGCAGCCTGTCTGTGATCAACATACCAAATAGTTATAAGTCATTGGTCAGCTCTGGTCTCTAGGGTTCTGACCACAGCACCCCAGGAATCTGCTGCAAACTTGGGCATGGTTCCCCTCCTCCCCAGAGTCTCCTTGTGTTCCTGGGAAGGCCATGCCAGCCCCAAGTCTCTGAACTCTCAACCTCTCCCTCGCTCTCCACCGGACTTTAGACCCACTGGGCAGCCTTCCACTCTTTGTGATTCAGGTGAGTCCCTGTGACCCTGAGGCAGCCGCCTGAGCTGCTTGTTGCCCACGCCCTCGCTGGTGCACAACACCTTAGAACAGGGAGACCTGAAGTCCAACCCTGCTCCTAACAGCACTTCCTACAAAGAAGGGTCTTTGTAGAGCGCGTCCAGGCCTAAAGTAAAGCCCAGCTGCTGTGCTGTCCAGCTGCTGCACTCTAACAACCAGAGAGGACCTTGCTTCCCAGAGGGATCATTTGCACGTTCTTCCGAGCTTGCAGAGCCTTTCAGACGGACTGGGGAGCTGGCTGCCCTTCACATATGTGAGATGGCATGTGCACAGACACACATACACCAGATAAGTGATTAAAGTGTGATTAAGTTTCTTAAAGAAAAATTGTAGGGTCAGGCATGGCGGCACATGCCTTTAATCCCAGCACTCAGAAGACAGGCTGGCAGGTTTCTGAGTCTGAGTCCAGCCTTGCCTACATAGTACGTTCCAAAACCTGGGACTACACCTTAAGAACCAAAAAGGTGGGGAAAAGAAAATTTTTAAAAGAAAGAAAGTCAGATTCATAGAGTGGGCCTAGCTGACTTTTTTAAAGGACAGCGTGTCACTTGGCAGCCCTGGCTAGCCTTGACCTTATTTTGAGGCATGTGCCACCATACCTGGCTCAGGGAATCTCAATTAGCAGCAGGTTCAGAGAAGAATCTGAGATTCCCCTGGCTCAGGCTAGCCCAGAAGCTCCCTCTCTCTGCAGAAGCACAAGTCATGGCGTTTTATAACTGAAGGCAGAATTCTGAAAAACAGCAGCCCGGGTGCTGGCTTTCCAGTCCCTCTGCGGGGCCACGGAGAAGGGTTTACATTCGGTGCCAGCCCAGCATCCAGAGCGGAGACGGGTCTGCTCGAAGGTTCACATCATCTTGCTGGCCAGCTAGGCCTTGGTAGGAGCCCACAGGCATGAAGGGGGGTCCCTACTTCCTTTAGACCAGTAGTGAGAGGGTCATTCACCCCCAAACGGGTTGTGACCCGCAGGTTGAGAACCACTCTTTTGGACTCCCTTTGGTCAAGCATGTAGACCTTTGGAAGAGCACAAGGAGGGCTAGGGAGCCCTGGGCAGGAGTCCAGAGCCTCAGACCTGGTTGCCATGTATGTTGTCAAGTGCCTCTCCAGGCCTCAGTGACTCAGACAGAATTGCTGCCAAGTCGCCACATCCGAAACACCCCACATTTGCTGTCACAAAGAATACATCCAGACCCCACTCTGTACTTGCCCTACAAGGAACATGCTATTGTGGCCCTATCTTATGGGAGAGGAAACGAGCATGGAGAGGGTGAGTGAGTGAGGGCATTACATTAATCTTGTTCCATGAATACTAACATCATGGTACTCAAAGCATGGAGCCTGCAGGGGATGGCTCAGAAGAGTGCTTGCTGCACACACAGGAGGACCTGAGTTCGAATCCCCAGCACATAAAAACCCAGGCTTGGCCTTGTGAAGGAGGGCAAGTGCTGGAGGGGACAGAGATGGGAAGATCCCTGGGGACTTGTAAATTCAAACTGCTCCAAGACACCATTTCTCATCATCAGATTGGCATTAATCCAAATGTTTGGCAACTCTCCTTGCTGGGAAGGCTGTGGGGAAGCAGGAACTCTCACAGGAGCTGATGGGGAATGCGGAAATGGTTCTGTGCCTCGGGGGTCTGAGCAGCTCTCTTCTTTGCTATGCTGGCGACTGAACTCATGACCTTGGGCACACTGCTCAAGCCCTCTACCATGGAGCCCACCTGAAGCGGAAGGCAGCCTTTACCTGGGGAGTCCCAGGGTAGGGCAGACCCTAAAGATACATCAGCCCAGATGTCCTGCATCAACAGGTGCTCCTAACTGCTGTCTTATTTGTAAAAATAAATGCCTCGGATGAGAAGCGTCCAACTGCAGGGCACAAGGGAAAAAAACTCAAGAGAGGACTTGGTGGCTGCCAATGGGACCCAGGAAGAAGCCCCTGATCCTGGGTGAGAGGGCAGGTGAGTTGGCAATGAGAAAACAAGGTGTAGGAGAGTGTGGCTGCACACTGGCCTAAGGAACGGGGTCAGGATGACGACATCCAGGCAAGGTGCTTTGCTTTATTTTTAACTGTGTATTTATGAGTGCAGGTGCCTTAGGGGCCAGAAGAGGACGGCAGATCCCCTGGAGCTGGAGTTATAGGAAGCTGTGAGTCACCCACCAGGGGCACTGGGAATAGAATTTGGGTTCTCTAGAAAATAAAAGTTTTTAAACTTCTGAGTCGTCTTTCCAGTCCCAGAAAATATGCCTTATAGATATTAAATTAATATAAAGATAAAACATAAACGTTCAAGCTAAAGTTATGGGGAGGACTGGGTAAAAGGAACACAAAAACTGGGCCTTTCTGAAGACCTTTTATTTTTTCTGGTAAATAAATTTAATTAGCTTCCCATCACTGTGACAAAGTACCTGAGGAAAACAGCTTAAAAGGAGGAAAGGTTTATTTGGGCTCACAGAGACATCGGTCCCTGGTTGCTTGGTCTAGCTTCTCCCAAGCCTATGGAGAAAGCTGCTCACTTAGCAGCAACTGAGAAACAAAAAGAAAGGAGGGACCAGTGTCCCAAATACCCCTTCAAAGTGGACGGCCTCCTGCTTGACCCCACAACTTTAAAGTCCACACACTTTCCCAATAGCACTATCCGCTGAGGCCATTTTCAACAAATAAGCCTTCGAGAGTCGGTTAAGAGTCAATCCCTAACAATGGACTTTGGAATCATTAGGCGGTGGTGGCACATACCCTTAATCCCAGCACTCAGGAGGCTGAGGCAGGCGAATCTCTGAGTTCAAGGCCAGCCTGGTCTACAGAGTGAGTTCCAGGTCATCGAGGGCTACACAGAGAAACCCTGTCTCAGAAAAAAAGAATTAAAATCTCTAAAATATATAAGTCTAAAGCAAACTGGTGCAAACCAGGCTATGCAGTGAGTCAGCTAACGACTGTGAGAACGGCCACTCCAGACTCGCACACACAGAACAAGCTATAATGTCCTCTCATTGCTCACCTCCTGCTTTAAGAACATGGTATGGTTGGAGATATGGTTCGATGGGTAAAGCATTTGCCTGGAAAGGGTGAGGACCTGAATTTGGATACCTGGCACCCACATGCATTGCCAGACGTGGTTTGCTTCTGTAATCAGAGCTCTGGTGAGAGCCGAGGCTCCCAGGAAGCTCACTGGCCAGTGGACCTGAACAACTTGGCAAAGCTGCAGGCCAATGAGAGACTCTGTCTCAAACAATATGCGGAAGACACCTGGGGACTCACAACCAAGGTTGTCTTTTGATCTCCACTTGCATGTGCCTTACATGTACATGTGTGCACACACTCTTATGTGAACACACACACACATTCACTGGCACTCTTAAGTCAACCAGGGAACTATGGACACTGACTAGGTATTCAAAGCTTTTAAAATGTGATCACGGAGTAACTGTAATGAAATAATAAGAATATTTTGGCTTTTAAAAAACAAGATCCTTGTGTTTTAGAAATGGTGTTGAATGTGAGTGAAGTAATGGCAACTTCTGGAATTTGCTTCAAGAGTGATTTAGCTCTTAGGGGTGGGGTGAGCTGGCTCGTGGGTACAGATGCCTGCCACACAAACTGATGACTCAGGTTTGCTCACTGGATCCCACAGTGGCAGGAGAAAAGTGACTCTACAAAGTGTCCTCTGACCTTCACACACGCATGCCACAGCACACACAAGCCCAACACATACACACAACAACAATAATAAGAATAATGAAAAATACATTCCAAAATAACACTAATAATTTAAACTGTGGGGGAGCAGGTAAGCCACTCTGTGGTGACTGCTGAAGCCACTGTGGGTCTCGGAGGCTCTTCAAACACAGGTCTTTCCTCTTTCACAGATGTTGGGAAGTTTCCTAACAGAGCCGGGGCGCCGCTCTGTGTTTGCCTAACAAGCACAAGGCCCTGAGTTCTAATCCCCAGGGCCTCAAGCAAACATTTTTCTTTCTTTCTTTCTCTTTTAAATTTATTTTTACTTTTACTAGTGTTTTTTTCTGTATGTCTCTGTGAGGGCGTCGGACCCTGGAGTTACAGTTGTGAGCTGCCATGTGGGTGTTAGAAAATGAACCCGGGTCCTCTGGAAGAGCAGTCAGTGCTCCTAGCCACCAAGCCATCTCTCCAGCCCCCAAATAAATGTTTCTCATGACAGAACATTTTTTAAATTCTGGTGCTTGGTAAGAGTTCCCTTTGAAAAACAGTTTCCTCATCTTCTTCCTCCTCTTCCTCCTCTTCTTCCTTCTCTTCCTCTTCCTGCTCCTCCTCCTCCTCTTTCTGCTAAGATCTCCCCCTGCCTTCACCTCCCAGTTTGTGAAGTACAGGGGATGGAACCCAAGGCTCCATGCATGCTAGGGAACCATTGCCATCTACCAAATGAGTTAAAGCCTAGCCCTGATGGCTTCTTAGGAAACACCGAACACTTGGCCCAGCAATTGCATTCTCAGCCATCCATTAACAAAAGCTAAAACTAACTCACTAGCTATCTGCCTTCGGAGTGTGGATGTGGCCAGCTGCTTCAAGTTCCTGCCACCTTGACCTCCCTGCCAGGATGAACTGCACCCTTGAATTGTGAGACAGAAGAAACCCTTTCTCTCAGAGAGGAGAGAGAGATGCTGCTGTTTTGGTTTGGATTTTTTGTTTGTCTCATACTCAAGTCAAAATTTAAATGTTAAAAGTTATGCTTTGGAAGTGGTCCAGCTGTTCTGAACTACAGTTTGGCACACAGCTGTGAAGCTAAGCACACATTTCCCTTAGTGTCAATAGTAGAGCTCAATCCCAGAGTAGTGGGCATCTATATTTGCACAAAATCTGCAAGTGCATCGTGCTCAGTGACATTCTTCATAACTACCCCAAACTAGAGACAAGCCAAATGTCCCCCATATAGCAAGCAGATGATCAAATGGCATTGCGTCCATGCAAAGCCATCGAACAGCGACAGGAAGGAACACATGTGGACGGCTCTCCAAGCCCTGGAGCAGAGCGAGGGAAGCCAGATTCTATGTGCAAAGGTGCACTATCGGGACAGAAAATGGAAAAGAGATGGGAGAAGGGCTTGATGAAAGGGTCATGGTGTTTACATATTTGCTATATATTTGTCAGGTCTCACATACTGTACAATTTCAAGGGATAACTCTTACAGCATGGGAAGAATAGAACACGGCACTTGAAAGCTGATCACCTGCATGTTGATTGAATATCTGATGCATGAGTGAAGGAGGAGGCGTCATCTAAGGGGAAGGCGCAGGCAGGAGTACCTAAGACTTACAGGACCTCAGGGTGGGGGTGGCCAGTGGAGAGCAGGAACTCGGGGTAGAGGTCTGGAGGCCTGGAGGCCATAGGACTTTGACTCCCTACCCTTCAGGACTCTGCCTGCCTCCTGGAAAAACCAGCTTCAGTCTATGTATTATCCAGCTCACCCACATCACTAAACCCAGCTCCCCTAGGAGCTGAGCAGGGCCAGTGTATCCAGAGAGGCCCAAGCTGGTGCCCACATCACCTTCCTGGTGTTCCTATACCTTGTCCATGCTTCAGGAAACAGGACTGTCACCCTGTGTGGGGAGCAGAGAGCTGCTGTCACCCACTTCTCTGAAGGGTCTCATCCCAGTGTGGGAGATGGAAGGCTCAGTCCCTGATCGGAGGACAGGTGGGAGAGCACAGGCCGCTCACCCAGTGTGTGCCTGTAGCTCGCAGCTCTCCCAGCCACCCGCTGGCTGGAACCTTCAGCCTCCCTGCTCTCCTGAAGACAGAGCTCCAGGAGGTAGTTGTGTTTCAGCCATGGCTAACAACGTTCAGCAAGGAGGGACGGGGTGGGTCCTAACCATTGGGAACCCCAGCACCTGGGGAGGCACTGGGTCAAAAAGAGGAAGAAAATGGTGAACATACAACAGGATGGTTTGAGCCATTGCAGGCTGCAGGGCTGCTGGAAGGCTGCTCAGGGATCCGGGTTCCCACCAGTATGGAGCTGTGTGGCTATGGCCGGGTCACCGCACCTCTCGGGACATCCATTTCCACATCTGGAGAGGAGAGTGGTGCCTGACAAAAAGGTGTTGATGCCGCAGACACCTGCTGAGTTCTGCTTGTGGGAGCCTCTGTAGTGAGAGAAAAGAGGAGGAGGGTGATCTGAGGGAGGCTGGTGAGGAGGATGTGCCCAAGGAATGACCTTGAACACCAGGGAAGCATCCGGGTACCAAAGCTGAGGGTTTGGCTTGCTCTCAAATCCTGTGCCAGCTACTTGCTGGGGGAGCTGGTCAAGTTTCTTTCCTTCTCCGTACTTGGTTTTCTCCCTCCTTGAAGAGCGGGAACTGTATCTGATTCTTGGTGCTCCACGTGGGTAGGAAGCTGGTGTGTCCCAGCCCAGCTGTGCCCCTCAGGAGCTGTGCTCCTCCCACTCCGGCAACTCTGAGGTGAGGGCAGATAGGGAGGTCACCAGAATAGGCTGGCTCCCTCCTCAGGACCCAGAGCAAGACACTGGCCACACAAAGTCCTCAGTGAGGCAGGGCCAGGCAGTTCCTACAGGAGGGACCACTGGACAGCCAAGAGACTTAAGGTGCCCTTAGCAAGGTCTCTGCTCTAAATCTGGGGTCTTGTCCCTCTGTGAAACCCTGTTTATTTCTTCACATTCCCCAGGATGCCTGAGTTCCACGGAAGGGCCCTCTAATGCCCTCACAGAAGGGGCAGAGAACTAAGAGGGCATGAGGCAGAACTATAACGGTAGTTTTGGAAGCCACAGCCACAGCCACGCCTAGGGGAATTCCCCAGGGAGTTCACAGACTACACTTGAGGAGCCTGGGGCAGTGGGAGACAGGAAATCCTGGCATGGGAAGGCTTGTCCAAGGAGAAGAAAGGCCAAGAGGCCTTAAGGGGAATCTCAGAAGGCCTGGGCCTCCCGGCGCCAAGCCCGTCCTTTGAGGAGTGATGTGAGGGTTTTGGGTGAATTCCTGGTTGCTCCAGCTTCTCAGTATCCTCCGGCCTTATCTTCTAGTGATATATGCTAACATGTTTATGGATGAAATAATATGCCTGGCATTTGCTTCACAAACATCCAGTTGCCAGGAGAGGCAGAGGATTTGCATAGGAACAAAACTGGCCATGACCTGATGGACAGTGGTTAAGCAGGTGATTGGAACGAGGGTGCCCCTTGCACTAGTCTTTCTGCTTTTCAGAAGAAAATGTTCTGTCAGAGCCGGAACTCAGAGCATTTGTCTAACATGGCATGAGGGCCTGCTTTTCGTCCATTCCCAATACTACATTTTTAAAAACCTGGGTGCAGTGTTGGCACCGTGGCTCAGCAGGGTAAAGCTCACACCTGAGTTCCATCCCGGGTCTCACAGTGGAAGGAGAGATCTGACTTTCCCAACTTGACCTCTAACTTCCACCAGGGCTCTCCGGCACAGGTATGTGTGCGAGCACGTGCATGCACAAACGTACACACATAAGTTAGTTAATTAAAAAACTGAGCGTGGGCCTGGAGAGATGGTTCTTTAGTTAAGAGCACTGGGTGGCTGATCTTTCAGAGGACCTGGCTCCATTTCCCAGAATCCACACGGCAGCCCTCAACCATCTGTAACGCCAGTTCCAGGGGCTCTCATGCTTTCTTCTGACTTCTGTGAGTTCAAGGCCAGCCTGGTCTACAAAGTGAGTCCAGGACAGCCAAGGCTACGCAGAGAAACCCCGTCTGGAAAAAGCACAGTAAGAGAGCTGAGCATGTGTGTGGCCATGGTCAGCTACACAGAAACCTGGAGGCCAACCTGGGCTCCCTGAAACCCTGTCTCAAAATGAGTTCATATGTCCACATATAGCCCCATGCTCCAGGACTGCCCCCACCCCCACCCCCTGTGGCACAAGCCCTTCTGGTAGCCAGCCTGGTCTCAACATGGCCACCAGAGGGAGCACTGGGCAATGTAGGCTCTCCAGTCTCCCCTCACCCCCTTCCCTGCACGGTACCCCACAGGACAGGCCTGTAGACTAACTTCTGGTCTCTGCTCTGGCCTGCCTGCTCAGCTGCCACAGCCTTCTCCATGGCTGGTCCATGACACTTCAAGCGCTGCAGTTCTGTGAGGGCCCATCGTCACAGGATACTGTTGTTTATACATGTCACCTTTCATAATTCTCATAAATTATGAAAGTCACCTTACAGAATGCGCTTCAATTGAACAATCTCTATTATGTTTGGGAAGCTGACCTCTAAAGAACCCTGTGCTCTTACCAAAAGAGGCACGCCAATCTCAATGTCCCCAGAGCCCAGTGTACACAGGTACCCCTTCCTAGCATGGACGCAATCTCTGAGCTGGGCCATCCCCTTGCCTGCCCACAAGGATTTTAAGCTTGCTTCAGAGGACAGATGGGGTTTCGTCGTATGCAACCTGCCCAACCATCCATGGCTGCTCTGCAGGAGGCCAGACAAGCAGGTACTTCCTGAATGAGGAGTAGGCCTTCCAGCCCTTGCTTCTCACTAGCGGGGTGCTGGAATGGGTCGGGACTGGCAGGGTGTGGCCATCACCAGGCCTTGGCTGGCAGCCTGCTCTGGGTGCTTTTGGACTTGGGCCCTATCTGCCATGTGCCCCACGGTAGTGCAGAGAGGGACCCTGTGCCAGGCGCCAGCTGCCCCATGGCCTGAGGGTGTCCCCTGCAATTATTACAAGTAATCAGTTGGCCAGCCCAGCCCAGCCCTCATCCCACGCCAACACTTGGCCCTTGTTCCTGGACAGGCCCTTCTGTGTCCCATCCTTTGTGGCTGACATTTCGTTAGGGTCAGGCAGCACTGGGGTAACTCCGAGCCCCAAGCCCATTCTAGGGAGAGGGGGCTGGTCCTGGCCATGCAGATACTTGGCGTGGAGAGTCCAGGCAGACTGGCTGTCTCCAGACAGGCAGCCACCCCTCCCGCCCCCGAACACCCACAGCCTGATGGGGAGCCATGGGGACGCCAGCTGACTCGGATGCTTTTGTTCTGGGCCTGGAGTGGTCTGAGCATGGTGGCTCCTTCACCGAGGAGACCCAGATAACGGGCGGCAGGGCCTGATACAGTGTCTGCCACTGCTTCCCTCCCACACAGTCCCCACTGTTCCCGCAGGCCCTGTCACCAGAGGCCAGCCCCCCTTCTCCTGGGGTTGGCCAAAATAGAAGGCAGAGGAGGTTTGTATGGAGAAGTCAGCAGATCATCCAGAGCAGGCTCAGTAACCTCCCCGTGAAAAGAATATCAGGGAAGGCATCTCCCCTGCAAATTGTATAATGCAGTTATAATACACTGGGGAGGATCCTGGGGTAGGGGTCCCGCAAATGACAGCAGAATCACCTTGGATTCACACGGAGCCCTCTGTCAGGCTCTGTGATAGGTACAAGGGCTGGGGAAGAGATAGGATATAGCCCAGGACCACAAGGGGCCTTCCAAGAGGAAGCAGCTGGAAGGTCAACTTTCACTCACCAACTTAACCCAGGCCAGGTCCCCCCCAAGCCCCAGGCTCACAGAATGGTGGGGGAGGGGCGGGGTGGAGCTGGGATCAAGGGCAGTACTAAAAGACCACAGTGCTGAGGGCTGAGGTGACCAGGAACAAGGGGTCTCTAGGCTGATGGAGGAGGCCTGGCATGGCCCTTCCCTGCCCTTCCCTGAGGAAGAACTGGATTCTTGGGAAGCATGTCAGTCTACTCTTCGATACTACGTGACAAAAGCAATGTAAGCCAGGAAGGGCTTACTTTGACACACAGTTGGAGGGAGCCGCCCACCATGGTGGGAAACGCAGCAGATATGACAGGCCGTTGGTCAAGCAGAAAACATCAAGGGGAACGCTGGGGCTCAGCCCACACTCTGCTTTTGGGTTTTCTCAGCTTTGATTCCCCCAGCCCATGAAATGATGCCGCCTACCCACATTTGCGGTATGCTGTCCTACTTCAGTTAACCCAACCTAAAAGCTCCCTTACGCACCAGAAAGTCTCCTAGGTGATTCCTAATCATGTCAAGTTGTCAATCAATATTATCCATCCTAAGGACTCAGGGCGCCCTTAGAAAGACTATGAAAATGGGTCCTTCTGAAGCCAGGACTCTCAGTACCCCAAAGGCAGTTGGGGTGATCAGATGGTCTCAGGAATTATTAAGGAATGCTTTCTGTTGTTCCTCTCAGGGATGCTGAATCAGAACCTTGAGCTCCAAGCTTACCTGTAGTTAAATGGAGGTCAGAGCTGGCCAACTGCCATGTGGCAGCCAGCATGAACTAGGTCTTCCCATGAAGTAGGAGGTGGGAACTAGGCCAGGCAGCAGAGTCCTAGCTCTCCCTCACCTTCCATGTGTGGCCTGGGGCATATTGGTGACTCTAGCTTAGAGGCTCTCGGGGCCTCTTAGGAGTTAGAGCCTAGGGAGAAGGTCGCAGATCAGTCACAGATCAGCGGCTGCTTAGAGAGAGTGGCCTGGGCTTCTTCCTGCCAGCGGCCTTGGGGAGAAAGGAGCGTGGGTGCCCAAGACCCTGCATGTGTAGGTCCTCTGGGGGACCTGGCTGTCCCATCGCCAGCCCCACACCCACTTCTCTAGCTCAGAAAGGAAGGCCTAGAATTCGAGTTCTGCTTCCCCAGGAAGCTCATGAGGCCTTCGGCTCTGACCTTCAGATCACCCAGCCAGCTCTCAGAGGTCCCACACAAGGCCCAGACCAGGATCTTGCCTCATGTACCCTGCATGCCTTCTCCTTCATGGTCAAACATTTTGTCCCTGATGTCACCGCACCCCTGCTAGAGCATGCTTACCATGCGTCTGTCATCCACCGCCATCCACCAAGTACCATGAACCCGGATGGCAGTGATGGACCTTCTGCCCTACACCCATGCCTCTCCGGGAAAGGCAGAGAGAGTCATAGAGCTACAGGAACAAGGGAGGAAGGGTAGTTCTGGACCACTGTCACCTCTGAGCAAGATAATGCTAGGACACAGGGGAGGTGTGGAAACTAAACAGGGGGTCGAAGAGGAGGCAGACCTGGACCATGAATGAGAGAAAGGCTGGGGTGACATGGTTCAACCTGCCCAGCCCCTGGGGGAGAAGTCACTGTATGCTGAATTAACCATGACAGTGCTTCCTGTGAACCCGGTGGCTGTCCCCTTCAGAGCAGGAGATGCAGACAGACCCCTGCCTGTGCTCAGGAAGGGCCTGACTCGGCCTCTCACCCTCCCAACCACTCAGAGACTGGCCTGGCAAATCACTTCCCCACTCTGGGCTTGAGGGAAGGGTGACCGGTAGGGAAGGTGCAGGTTCCCAAGCATGTGGCCTTGCAGGTACCTGGGTGAGGTGCAGCAGCTTCTTGCTTGGCCAGCCTGAGAACCTCCAGCCCATCTCTGGGGAACTCGGCCCTCTTTCCTGCTCACCAGGCCTGGGGACCTGAATGCCAGTGGGTGGTGACATTATACGATCATAAGCGCTCTAACTTGCTCAGCAAAACAACAGAAGAAAATAAAACCAGAGCAAAGAAACCCAAAGCCCAACAGCGCAGTATCATGTAACCCAGAGCCACTCAGCTGCCAGAGGGCACGGCAGTGGTAGCAGCTGGTGGGAGAGTGGGCAAGCAAGGGGCAGCCTTCTGGAGGAGAACGCCATCCCTCTGGAGTCGTGCCAGGAGGCAGGAATGTTCACAAGCACCCATCCTGAGGAAGGCATGACTGCAGCCTCCCTCACGCCTACCTGCCCACACAGGCTTTCCGGGTTTTCCTTCTGCTCAGCCTGTGTGTGAACTCCACCGTGTATACAGCAGCCATGCAAGCATGTGTGTGCAGATTACATTAAGCCATACATGGTGTCAAATCAAGATAAAACACTCCCATGTGCCAGAAGCTTCTCCCAAGCGCCTTCCAAGCAGCTCCCTGGAGGAGAACAACAGCCTGGGCAGCCTTATCGGTTCTTGAACACAGTGATGACCCAGGGCACCTCTTCCTGTGCATCTGGTTTCTACACTCAGCAACATGTCAGACTGGCTCATACTGCTGAGTCTACTGGCAGTTTCTTTTATGTATTTATTCACTTTGAGATGGAATCTCCCTACCTATCCTTGGCTGTTCTGGAACTCATGTGGCCCAGGCTGGCCTCGAACTCACAGAGACCCACCTGCCTTTCCTCTTGCTAGGATTAAAGGTGTGTGCCACACACCGGCTTGGTAGTTTCTTTTTAAGTGTTGTTTCTTTGTGATATTCTGTCGCAGGGATGACTTCTGACGTGGCCTTTCTGGTTCTTTCTTCCTCTCCTGCTACTCTTTCTCTCCCTTCATTCCCACTCCCTTCGTATTTGTCTGGCTGTTTGTTTTGAGAAAGGATCTTTTCTAGACTACGCTAAGCTCAAATTAACTGTGTAGTCAAGGATGACCCTGAACTTCTGATTCTCCTCCTGATTCCCCAGCTCCCTGAATGCTGGGATCAGAGGCCTGTGCCACCATGCCTGATTTATACGGTGCTGGGGATTGACCCTGGAACCTTGTGCATGCTGGGCAAGCACTTCACCAAACGAGCTGCTTCCCCAGCAACTTGACTTTGTGTTTTCAGGGTCTCACTTGGTACCTCTGACCGGCCTGCAGCAACTCATGAAATAGACCATGCTGGTCTTCAACCTGGAACAATTCTTCTGTGCTGGTGCTGGGATTATAGGCATGAAGACACCACACTGTTACGTATAAGTGTGTGAGTGTTTGAGTGTATGTGTGTATATGTGTAAGTGTGCATGTGAGTGTGTGTGTGAATTTTGTGTATGGGTTTGTGAGAATATGTTTATGAGTGAATGTATATGTGAGACTGCGTGTGTATGAATGTATCCATGTGTATATATGTGACTGTGTGCGTGTGCACGTGTGTAGACCGAGTGTCCCCATGTAGCCCTGACTATGCTGGCACTCCGTTTGTGGCACAGGCTAACCTCAAACTCACAGCAATGCTCCTGGCTCAGCCTCCTGGGAGCTGCGATTACAGATATGTAGCACTATATCCTTTCTTTTGTTGCTAGGCACCAATGTGGCCCCCGCTGGGGGCTGCTGGGAACACCCTCGATGCTCTGCCTGAGCCTGTCGTTGGCTGTGTACATCTCAGCCTTCCGGGTGGGTGCCTGCACCCTTAACACTAGCAGCCATTTCCACAGCAAGCGCATTTAGCTCCATCCATTCCAAGGGATGAAGAGGAGTGTCCGGAATGTGGAGAGAGCCCTTCAGCTCACACAGCACCTGAGTGCACGCAGGCTGTTCTAGACATCTTTTGGGATGGCCAGCTTCTTCCTCCACCTTTTGAATTCCATTTTGTAGAAAAGGTGGGGAAAGTCCAAGATTGGGGGGTACAGGGGTAACTCTGGCAGCCACTCCAGATGGAAGTGGAGCCACGATCGGGCTCCGTCCCTCCCTGTGTCATCCAGTCCTCCATTCCCTCCTTCACTCTGGCCACAGGGCCTCCCAACCCCCGCCCCTGCCACAGCACTAAGCATGATCCTGCCTCTAAACCTAGACCCCTGAAGATCCTTCTTTCCTGTGCTCGTCTGCCCTGACAGTAGCACTACTACCCAGCTGGTTGTGGTGATTACCTGTTCCACTACCCAGCTGGTTGTGGTGATTACCTGTTCCATTACCCAGCTGGTTGTGGTGATTACCTGTTCCACTACCCAGCTGGTTGTGGTGATTACCTGTTCCACTACCCAGCTGGTTGTGGTGATTAC
>CM053749.1:51715595-51733439 GCA_028658305.1 Pachyuromys duprasi | reverse complement strand
TTGCTGCCCCCTTGCCCTCGCCAACCCCTGTCCAGCCTGGTGTTTTGTATATACTTGCTTATATTTGCCTATTCCTGCCCTGCAGTGTGAACCCTGAGACTGAGCAGCCCCCCCCCCTTGCTACTCCAACCCCACAGGATGGCATCTGGCAGTTGGTACACAATTCAGAAAGAACTTCTGAATGCAAGAAAAGACGTACTTTCTGCAGGGTATAGGGAGAGTTTTTCAAGAGGGGAGGGTGAGGGCATGAAATCGGGTTCCAGCCGACACAGGTGTACTGGAGGTCCCCTCTGAACCACGCTAATGCTGCTGAGACACAGAAGCCTGCTTGGGAAGGGGAGGGAGCCGACGGTCCAGCTGTGGCACACTCCCTTCACAGGCTTGGCTCTCATTGCCAGAGGGGACCAGCGGGCAGTCTCCCAGAGTTTTTCAAGTTGCTCAGATTTCCATCAGCAATCTCCTCATCACCACAGAATAAGTAAAGCTGGCTTCACCCTTCACCTCTAGTCAGGGAGATAGTCAACCCTCAGACACAGAGACTAGGGTCCCCACAGTGCATTCTTTTTTCTTTGCTTGGTTTGGTTTGGTTTGGTTTGGTTGTTCTTTTTTTTTTTTTTCAAGACAGGGTTTCTCTGTGTAGCCCTTGCTGTCCTGAACTCTCTGTAGACCTGGCTAGCCTTGAACTCAGGGATGCCCTTTTCTTTGCCACCGAGTGTTGGGATCAAAGGTGTGTGCCACCACCACCCAGCGCACCACCATCCCACAATGCACTGTTGGCACTAAGCTGTGAGAGCCCCACCTACAGCAGTCAGGACTTCCCCGCTGAGCTCTTACCCAAGCAAGCACTGCTGTCCCCACCAGTCAGATGTTGAACTCATTCCACAAGGGCAAGTGATCTGTGCACCGTCCCAGAGCTGATGAACCGCAGATCCAGAATCTAAAGGCAGGGCTGGCTGGGGCTGGTGGTACAGCAATGCATTGTGTTCAATCTACCAACCTAAAATAAAGAAATACCAAGCAAAGGAGGACTGCTTTGCAGGCTATGCTCTGAAGCCAAGGGTGAACTTGACCCCGCTCTCTACTTCCCAAGAGCTGGGCTCACAAACATGCCCCACAGCCTGGTTTATGGGGCGCTGGGGATGGAGCACTCTACCAACTGAGCTACATCCCCAGCCTTTTCTTCTCAAAGCTGGACTCAGGACCTGGGCTGTGTTCCTGCTGGGTCCCATGGCCGCTTTGGCAGAAAGCATGAATGAGCAATCGCCGTTGACCTTGACAGGTCAGAAAGCACTGGTCAGGGTGAGGAACAGGGCAGCCTGGCTCTCAGCCCGGCAGGGATCGCGGGTTGCCCTGACCCCCGCCGCGGGTCCCCAGACTCAGGGCGCCGCAGGCCCCGCGGGCCAGGGGAACCGGCAATTTCCAGGGCCGCTCTGTACTTATCCTGATGAAGGGTTCCGCGGCCCTAATGGCCGGGCAGGCTTGGGTTCAGGGCGGGCGCAGCCGGCCCAGCCGGTCCCGTGCTCCTTCCGCGGGCGGCAGCCTGGCCTGTGTCATCCACCAGGAATTTCTGTTTTCCCCTCCGCGGGGTTGGAAGAAAAAACAATAATTAGGTCACTGGGCAGGCGGCAGAGAGGGTGTGGGACAGGCCAGTGGCGCCCTGTTGGGCAGGGAAAGGGTCTGGAAGGCCCCAGGGTGCTGCCTCGCCCACTCCAGCGCAGCGGGATGCAGAAGGGGGCCCTGTCGTCCCCACCCGCACGCTGACTCCATGCTTCCCACTGTATTGACCTCGCACCTTCAGCACCAACCTCTGACCCTGGGATGAAAGAGGGAGACAGAGACAGACAGGCAGTAGCCATCCTTGTGGGGATCCGCCAGGGAATTTCCTCCGAGCGTGGATGTGGTTCAGGGGCTTAGCGAAGACCTGGAAGAGGACCGGGCCTGGGCAGGCCCAGGAGAGGCTAGTGAGGAGCTTTGGGGCGGCGGGCGGGAGTCTTCACATGGAAAGATCACAAAGGATGGAGGCTGGGGGTAAAAGCAGCGTGATGTCCACCAGAGACACAGCAGGAACGTGAGTATAACTCCACTCACCAAAGACAGAGTTTTGGTGCTGTGTGTCCCTTAAATAGAAGCTCAACTAAGGAGAGCCACACACTGGAGGGAAGCCGTGGTTACTGGTGGGAAAGCTGGTCTCAGCAGTGTGCCTCTAAGTCACTGAGGGGCCGTTGTAGGGGGAGCCTCCGGATTTAGCTCTGCTGTGTGCCATCCTCTGAACTCAGGGCAGCCCCTTAGAGGGAGTGTCGGAGTGACTGGGTTCGCCACATTGTTGAAAGACTGAGCCAAGGCTAGAGGGTGGGCAGGCTGGAACACGAAGGGTCTTACAGGCTAAGGCAAGGAGTTCAGGCTTCAGCTGACAGGAAGTGGGGAGCAGTGGTTTAAAACAGGGCGGACAGACAGGATCAGGTTTCCCAACGCTCCTAACTGGGTAATAGCTGCCATTTCTTCAGCTCCTATTAGGAGCTGGTGCTGGCCAGGTGTCACACCCTGCATTGGAGGTGATGGCAATCCCAGAAGAGTGCTGCCAGGTCTCATCACCAAGGAGAAGCAGGTGCCAGGAGCTCACCTGCCACCAAAGGTCGAAAACAGATCTCTGACATCCTGGGCCCTGCCTCATCTGGGCATCTGACATGCCTGAGATGTCTCACCGCCCCCCGCCCCCATGCCAGCTTTTGTTGGCTGTTTTGTCCTGGATGCATCTCACAGAGGTAGACAGTCTCACACTGGGGGGCGGGGGGTGCACACTTTCTTGGAGAGCTCATTGGGGCATCTAGGCTGCTTTTGCCATCTTGGGGTACTTACTCAATGGTCTCCCCTCTGTGCTTATGTTCTGGACAGAGGAATGGGGAAGGAGAGAACGGGGTCTCTCTTCTTAGGGTATATCACTTCTGCTCACAACATCCTGGTACCATTTAATCACATGGTCACACTTCCGGTGCAAAGGACATTGTGACCAACAAAACAACATATAGAGGGCTGGCCTATCATGCCTGAGGCCCTGGGCTCCCACTCTGGGAAGGAAGGAACAAGAATGCCTGACACTATGGAACAGAACTTGGTAAGTTGTTCTTTGTTTGTTTGTTTGTTTTTCCTAAAAGGCCAGAGAGTAATTCCTTTAGTTTTTTGGGGCCATATAGTTCTCTTAGCTTTGCCTGCTTTTTCACAGATAATGAAACACTAAGTGAGCATGTCAGCACGTCCAAAATCATTCCTTCATTCCCACCAAAACATGCATACTGTCTAATCACCATGATCCCCAAATATATTTCTTTCATAGTTTCCAATCATTTAAAAATGTACACAATAGCATTCCTGTAGTCCCAGCTCTCCAGAGGCGGAGGTGGGTGGGTCCTTGCCAGTTCAAGACAGGCTTGCTCTATCTAGCAAGGTCCAGGCCAGCAAGGGCTACATAGCAAAATCCTGTCTCAAAAACAAAACAAAACAAACAAAAAACATTTTTTTGAGGGGGATAGGAGAAGAAGAGGGAGGGAGGTGAGATTGGGAGGGGCTAAGGGAGGGGGCCACAGCTGGGATACAAAGTGAATAAACTGTAATTAATAAATTAATTAATTAAAAAAAACAAACAAAAACCCACTTTAAAAAATTTAATATAATTGGGGACCAGGGAAATGGCTCAATGGTTAAGAGCACTGGCTGCTCTTGCAGAGGGCCCTGGTTCAGTTCCCAGCACCCACATGATCACTCACAACCATCTGTAACTCCAGTTCCAGGGGATCTGTGGAGGTCTGAATAAGAATGGCCCCCATGGGCTCCTACACTTGAAGGCTTAGCATCAGGGAGTGGAACGACCTGAGGAAAATTAGAAGGATTAGAAGGTGTGCCCTTGTTGGAGGAAGTGTGTCATTGGAGGTAGGCTTTCAAAGTTTCGAAAGCCTACACCAGGCTAACCCCCCTCCCTCCCTGTCCTTCCCAGGTTTCAGTTCCTATTACACACATGGTAGTGCACAACCACCTGTAACTCCAGTTCCAGATCTGTGGCGGCTTGAACAGGATGCCCCCACAGCTTCATGCAGTTTTTGAATGCATGTAACCAGGGAGTTGTGAGCAGAAGTGATACACCCTAAGAAGAGAGACCCCATCCTCTCCTTCCCCATTCCTCTGCCCAGAACATAAGCACAGAGGGGAGACCATTGAGTAAGTACCCCAAGATGGCAAAGCTGCCTGGATGTCCCAATGAGCTCACCAAGAAAGTGTGCATCCCCCCAGTGTGAGACCAGCTACATCTGGGAGATGCATCCAGGACAGAACAGCCAACAAAAGCTGAGACATCTTGAGCCTGTGTGTTCCTCGCACCCCAGTGGGTAAGCTCCCGGGAGCCCCAGGTGAGGCAGGGCCCAGGATGTCATAGCTCTGGTTCTGACCTTTGGTGGCAGGTCAGCTCCCCCGACCCGGCCTGCAATCAGGCACTGGTCCAGTGCCATGGTGACAATGGACTAAAGCTCTGGAAAGCAAGCTCCCACTTAAATGCTTTCTTTTATAAGAGTTGCCTTGGCCATGCTGTCTCTTCACAGCACTAGAACAGTGATGAAGACAATCTTTCTCTCCTGGCTTCTGCCCAGATTGCACAGATGTGCTGCATACACACACATGCAGACAAACATAAAGTAAGTAAATTAATTAATTAAAATGTACTTTGGGGACTAGAGAGATGGCCCAGTGGTTAAGGGTGTTTGCTGCTCTTCCAGAGGACCAAGGTTCAATTCCCAGCGTCTGCATTAGGAAGTACAGCTACCTGGAACTCTAGCTCCAAGGGACCTGACACCTGTCTTGTGGAAACCGCCTGCCTAGCTTGTCCTGGCAAGGACTAATGTCTTTCCAATGGAGGTGTTTCAGGACCATCCTGAGAATGAGAGAGCCTGGGTTAAGGCAAAGGAAAGCCAGGAGCTGTGATCCCCGACCCCTTCCAAGACCTTGTAGGTTTCAGAGTCCAGGCTCAAACCCGTGTGCCCACAAAGAGCAGGCTTTAGCTGGTCCAGCGTCTCAAACAGTGCTTTCCCAAGTCTTGAAAAAGTCTGGGCAGCAGCCTATGGCTTCATCTGTGTCTGCTTTCCATGGATCCCTCTGTCCAAGCAGGAATGGGCGGGGGAGGGGAGGATGTCTGTGAAGACGCTGAGCCCTAAACTGAACCTGGGACTCCAACCATGGCTCTGCAGTTGCCTATCAACCTTGTCCCTGGGCCTCAGTTTCCTTCTTGGAAAACAGAGTTATGTCCTCTGCCTGACTTTGGAGCTGAAAGCAAAGTAGGTAGGGTCTCAGGCAGGTGTCTCCAGTTTTACCCAGGAATTCTGCTTAAAGAGTCTAGACTTGGGATTCCTTCTATCTCTACTGTCTTGTCTCTGCATGGCCTGACCTCCCAGGGACAGGTTGGAAAGGATGACAGATTGGGGCCCAGGCACAGGACAGCACTTGACTGACATGGGATATATTGGTCGTCAGGTGCTACTTAACACATTTCCTAGAGGTCAACAACACGCAACAGCCAACATTTATCACGCCACCGTTTTGTGCATTGGCGGTCTGGGCACTGCCTGACAGGGTTCACTGCCCCAAACTCAGGTTGCCATCTGGACTACAGGCCAAGCCTGTAGTCAGAGAAAGATGTCCTGGGAATGAGGTCTTCTCCAGCTTGCCCTCATAGGTCACTGGCCTGGAATCATAGAGCTTCTCTCTGACCTAACTGGCCTAACAGGTCTTGGCTCGAGATTGCCTCCTCCCCAGACCCTTACCACCTGGTCATCTCCACTGGACAACTCAACACTGATTTCAGTCAGGTCCCAATGACCTGTTGTCAGGAGAAGCACCCCATACTTTTGCTGTGTTCTAGTTGTCAGAGGTAGGCATGTGCCAACCAGGTTCTACCTGTATCAAGGGAAAGGGGATGACAGCAGACACTAGAACCAGAAACGGGGTTATTGGGATCCATCCTAGATGTTCCTTGCCACATCAACAAAGCTTTGCTCTCACAGCCCTCCTACATGGAGGGAGACCACAGGGGCAGGAGCCAGAACCTTGCTGTTAGCGAACAGAGGACCATGGAGGTCTCCTAAGCCAAAGTCCAAAGCCTGTCCACCCATCTTTATCTTTATCACTGTGTCTGTTTGATGGCCAGGGAGTTTGCAGCCAGCAGGGGCCGCATTCCAGGGCTGGCACTTAACATTCCACAGGCATTCAGCTAATTAGTGCTTTGCCTGTCCCAGGCCTGGACCACCCAGCTCCCCAGAGTTCCCATGGCTTGGCCCCAGGGACACCAACCCCCACTCTACCTCCTACCATCCCCCAGCCCTCATTCCATAGCTTTGGACCACATTGACAGGCTCATGGGGGTGGGGGGTGGGCGACCAGGGTCACACAGTCATGAGTCAGTGATAAGGTTGTAACTGAATTCCAGAGGTATTTCACCCGTTGATTGTTGCCAGAACCTAGCTAGCCCTTATGAGGTGAGGGGTATCCCAGCAGACCTCAAGTGAGTCTCCAATTCCCCACTGATAGAAAGGGAAACCGTTAACAGGTGATCCCACTGGCCTGCTCCCAGGGACCTAACAGCTGCTTACATCATTACCCATCCGCTTCCCTTGCCCCTTGCCAGGTGTGTGCTGCAGATAAAGGGGCCCCAGCCACCCCAGGTCTCTCTCTCCCTCTGTCCTTGTGTGTCTCTTCTCGGCCTCTCCCTTGTCTCTCTTTCCTCTTCCCTCTCTATTTCCCTGAATGTCTAGCTGTTTGCCTCTACCTTCATGACCCTACTCCATGATGCCTTTAAATCTCCCCTCCCCCAAGAAAACTCTTATGCCAGATCTGTTGTAATTCTCAGGTTGTACAGCTTGGCACAGCCAACCACTGGCACCGCACTCCTCGTACACAATTTATCCTCAGATCCAAGCCTGGGAGAGTCACTTTCCCCGAGCAAACCCTAGGCAGGCTCCTCTGAGCTCCTTTTCATCGGGCTTTACTCCAGGGCCTTCCTACCCTCAGCCTGCCTAGGCAGATTTAGAAGAAATGTCATGCCCTCCGTGACTTGGATTTTCCATCCCCATTCTGCTCCCTGGCTACCAAAGCCCCAGCTGGTGTGTGCTGAGCTCTGAGTTGAGACAGGCTCTGCAGAGGAAGACATCGGTTCTAGTTTGCTTTCTACCACAGTGATAAGTGCCATCATCAAAGAACAACATGGGGAGGAAAGGATTTATTTCCGTGTACCACTTAGAACTGTAATGAAGGGAAGTCATCACATGAACCTGGAGGCGGGAGCTGATACAGAGGCCACAGAGGGAGATGGCTACCTACTGGCTTGCTCCCATTCAGCCCGCTTTCCTAACTCAGGGCCGGAGGTGCCACTGCTCACCACAGGCTGGGCCCTCCCACATTGATCACTCATCAAGGAAATGCACCACAGACTTGCCCACAGGCTAATCTGGTGGAGGCTCTTTTCCTCAACTGAGGTTCCTCTTCCCAGATGACTCTTGCTTGTGTCAAATTGACAACAAGCCTGGCAAGCACATCTGCTCAGAAGCACCTGCTTCTCCCATGCGTGACGGTGGCTGGGAGGGAGACGCCAGAGACTTGGGAGGGTTGAGAATGAGGCGCGTCTGCCTAGTGAGAGGCAGTGTGTCTGTAGAGTGGCTGGGCTGAGCCCGCTGAAGTCCCAGGAGAGGAGAGGAGGCCTCCAAACGGACTGAAGGGACAGTCCCCGCCACGCTCACACACTGCCTGTGTGTACGGCATCTCCTCCCCTGGGACCGCTGCTCCTACTGTCTTTCCTTGGGTCTGCTCTCAGCCTCTGCCTTAATGTAGAAACTCTGAAGTTTTAGCTTACAGGACTCACGGTTTCTCAAAATTAAAAAAAAAAAAAAAAAAGTATTTCTACAGGGTGAGGCCTCGTCAACCGCTTGCAAGCAGAGCATATATGTCTAGGAGTATCGCTCAGGGGAGAGTTGCTTGAGCTCCCCCAGCCACCCTGTGCTGTGAAAGGCCTGGATGCCTGTCACCGTGGCATCGTCTGTTTGGCCCTGAGCCTCTGGAGACCTGACTTCTAAGCCAGTCACAGATAAGTTCCATAGAGTTAAACTATTGTAGTTTTTGGGTTTGATGTTTTTGACCTGGTGACTGTTGCTTTTCCTCAGAGCTTAACCTAAACCGGATGAAAGCAGGAAGTGAGAATAAGCCTGACCATTCTGCTCTTTTTCTGAAGAACAGACGAGGAAACTGGGGCACAGAGAGGCTCAGGAATTCCAGGGGTTGGCAGAATCTGACCTCAAGTCCACACTCTTGGCTTGTCCTTCTTGTGACAGGGCTGTTTCCTAAGTTAGGGGCCACCCTGAATGCACCTGGTCTCATCTAAACTGGGTGCTGAAGACCACACAACACTTCTTCTGGAAGAGGGAAACGGAGCGGCCCTTGCAAGCCTGCTTCGGACCTCGAGGAGCTAGGCTCTGCCCTGGTCAGAGGTCAGAAGAGCCAGGGAGTCACACACCTAGGCAACCCCAGGCATCCGCATCCGTCACCCAGCCTGTATCCAGCAACCCGGTGCTGGGATTACGAGCACGTGTCAGCACGTCTGGCTTGTGTGCACATGTATATACATGTGTGAGTGTGATCACAGCCCTGCAATGACTGTATGAACGTCTGGAGTCAGGTCTCTCCTTGCACTGTGGGCTCTCAGGCTAGAATCCAAGTTCTCAGTCTTGCATGGCAAGATTGCTCTTATCAACCGAGCCATCTCACTGGCCCACACCTGGCTTTAAAAATGTGAGTTCCAGGTGTTAAAGTTGATGTGTCTCCATTTGCAAGGCCAGTGCTTTACTGACTGAGCTATCTCCCAGACCTTTATGCATTTTCAGAGGTTTTTGTTTGTTTGTTTTGTTTTATTTTGTTTTGTTTTTTGAGACAAGGTTTCTCTGTGTAGCCCTGGCTATTCTGGACTCCCTCTATAGACCAGGCTGGCCTCAAACTCACAAAGATCCTCCTGCCTCTGCCTCCTGAGTGCTGGGATTAAAGGCATGCGCAACCACGCCCATGCCTTTAATGCCTTTACATGTAACTAAATCCTTATCTAATCTCTCCTTCATGCGCCATACTTCTGTTATTTCTGAAAACTCATTTTCTAACCCAAGTTTGCTAGATTTTCTGGTATGTCCACCCAGGAATTTCATAGTTTTGCATGTAAATGTGTTTTGTTTTTTTTATAAAAGATGCGGCATTGTCTGGCTTTAGTGGCACGTCTTTAATCCCTGCTGAAGAGGCAGAGGCAGACAGATCTCTTTGAATTTGAGGCCAGCCTGGTCTATAGAGCTACTTCCAGGAGCCAGAGCTACTCAAAGAAACTAAAAACAAACAATCAAAGGTATAACATCTGTTTGTCCACACTAAGTTTTTGGAACACAGATGTCCAGTTCTCCCGGTATCATTGTGGAAAGTGTTATGTTTTCTCCATTGTGCGTTTCAAAGACGGTCACATGGGTCTCGTTCTAGGTTCTCTTCCACCTCCCTGCTCTGCCGGACTATTCTCTTCCAGCATCACTCACTGTTGGCGGCTTCACAGGCACTCCAAGGTTGACAATATCAGTCTTCTTTGTTCTTCACTTTTATGAGTTTACTGGGTTTTCTTTCCACACCCACAAAGCAATTCACTGAGTTTCTCTGGGGTTGTGCTGACCATTCAGAAAAAAATCCCAAAGAAATGACATCTTCAGATTCAAGATGCAGCTCTGTTGCATAAGGCCCTGGATCTGATCCACATGGACAGAGTGTGGTGGCGCACACCTCTGATTCCAGCACTCGGGAGGTAGAGGCAGGAGGAGCTTAAGTTCAAGGTCGTTCTCAGCTATGTAGGGAGTTTGAGGCCAGCCAGCCTGAAAGACATGAGACCCAGTTTCAAAAACAATAAAATAAAATCTTAACAGGGAAGAAGGTTCTGCTCTGTGATCTTAGGAAAACCTGGAACCGCTTGAATGTGTGTGTGTGTGTGTGTGTGCAGGCTTGTGCTGCTCACATGCACTTGTCTTAATCAGAGTTTGATACTTATTCCAGATAAGACATTAGTTTCAAAACTGAGAAAACCTCGAAGCTATCACTGTCCTTGTCATTGGCACGGCAGGCAGCCTCGGACACACAGGGTTACCAGCATGCTTGGGAGCCGGGGCCAGCCCCGAGTCTTCACTTCTGCAGGCCCCTCAGCCCTTTCCACGGCTTTCTCCCTCTCTCACACCTTCCTTTCCTTTTCTGGCATTGCCACAGTCTCCACCGCCGAGGCCTTGATGGAGTCCTCCTGTTAACCTAACCGTCTCTGCTGGTATGGGCGGAGGACAGGACGATCAGCTGCTTTTCTGGAATGTGCCTGGTTTGTTTCATGGCACTGATGAGCTCTGTGATACCACTGACACTGTCGCCTGCAGGAGAACCGTCAGCTAGGCCCAGTTCGCCTCTGGGATGTCTCCAGGGGTAACAGAGGCTGTCTGTCCAATCACCCACTACGCTGCCTGTGTGAGCTTCTGGCTGGCGTTGGGTTCCTCCATGTGCAAGGCCTCCCTGTGTCCTGCGTGTCCCGTCAGCCGCAGCTCCTCCTCCTCCTGCTGCTGCTTCTGTTCAGAGCACACCAGCATCACTGAAGATGTCACCATCTGCCAGTCAGTGCCTCTTTCAGGACCACAGAGGGTGGGGTCCTGGAGACATTCTTACAGATCAAGGCAAACTCTGCCTGCAGCTGGGTGGCCTCCCCAGCGGCATCTTCTCCCACTGAGAGGGTGTCCACAGTTCCTTCCCCAGAGGCTCCCTCTGGATCTTGCCAGCCACCTGTCTACCTTCAGCTCGATTCATGTTCACCTGGGCTCGATTCACCAGCCCCCCTGGAAGGTTCTGCAGATAGGTGTGTGAGCTGGTTGGCAGGCAGGAAGGTTGGAAAGCACAAGGCTGGGGACAGCATGGGCAGTGATGAGCACACCTCCTGGTATGGGTGAACAGCTAGCCAGTACTTCAGCTGTCCCCTTAGTCACTTTTGCGTGCCACCAGCTTGCTGCACTGAGAGGCTCACTAGCATTCTTTGACATCCAGGCTGTCCCCCCTTTCCTCGTTAGTCACCTTGCTACCCCACCTTTATGACCCTCAGCTTCATGAAGAGCCGGAAGCACCAGGAGCTGCCGCAGCTTGGTGCTTGGTGCTTGCTGGAGCTTGGTGGCCCTCAGCTGGACTGGGTGAGATCATCCAGGGCCAGCTCACCCTCCAACACCTTGGAAAAATGAAGGCTTCCCTCATTGCTGCCTCAAGTTCTTGAATCTTCTGGAAAAATAAGGAAGTCCTGAGCAGTACTTCCCTTGGCTGCCTTATCCCTCGCAGTGCCCTGTGCAAAGACAGCCAGCTCCCCAGATCAGCCCGAGGCCTCTGCAGGTTCTCTCCCTTCTCTGCTTCTCAGTCTGTGATGACAGGGTGTTGTGGAAGAGCTTTGGGATGAAGGGCCACAGGAGGCAATGCCAATATCAGCACTGCCAGAGAAGCCAAGGCAGGACTCAGTGGACAGGACCGCAAGGACACTGCCCTGCATTCCTGGTGGCTATGGAGGATCTCACGCAGTTTGCCCTTTGCCATCCTGGTGTCCACAGCAGGAGAAGGATGCTGCTAACCCCTTCACTGCCACCTCTGTTGGGCACCTGACCCTGGGCTCTTTTTCCTTCTAGCATTTTGATCTGTTCTTTCAAGAGGCTTAGGGGCACACTGCTGTGGATCCCTAGATTAGGGGTTGGGGGACAAGAGTGCAGCTCACAGAAAAGGCAAGCATGGCGCCGTCGCTGGTGTGTGTGCTCTCGGGCCTCAGGAGCTGGCGCGGAGGCAACACCCTCAAGGGAGGGCTGCATAGGGTGACAAGAGCTTGGTGTTCATGTAGCCCACTGGTCCCGCACTGTCCTCTGGCATGGTGTTAGCAGGCACACACTCGGCAGCAAATAGCCTCAGCAGGATGATGCCATGTGCCTCCTGTGGCCACCTCTTCCTTTGCTCCCTAACTTTGCTTCCCTAGAGTCCCTGTGCTTCTGGAGCCTGCTGATGGAGAATTGCTGACGATAGATGGTTTCCAGCGCAGGCTCAGCTCCAGGGCCCTGTTCTGGTGCCGGCATAGTGGCTGTCACCGGCACAAGCATCTTTCTGCAGGAGGACAGAGGTAAAGTGGGGCAGCTTACTCCGAGCTCTGGGCCCCAGTGGCTTGATGCTGCTGTCACTGAAGCTTGAACGCAGGCCTTCCACATGCTAGGCAAACCTCTACCACCAAGTCACACCCCAGGCTATCCCTTTACTTTTCATTTCATGGCAGGGTCTCAGGTAAATGCTTAAACTGGCCTTGAACTCATTCAGCAGCAAAGCTTGAACTTGGGCTCTTCCTGTGTAAGTATACAGGCTTAGTCTACTAGACCCAGCTACGTCTTGTTTTGTTTGAGAGAGGGTTTCCTGTGTAGCCTTGGCTGTCCTGGGCTCACTCGATAGACTAGGCTGGCCTAGAACTCAGAGATTTTCCTGCCTCTGCCTCCCGAGTGCTGGCATAAAAGGTGTGCGCCCACCACCTGGCTACATCTTTAAAGCTTTGTCTTCTGTTCTCGTGTTTTCATAGTCATTATGCAGATACACAGATGCTATGGTCAGTTCTTAGATTTGTACCTAATATATCTGTATGAGAGTATATGTGTACATGTATGTGGTGTATTACAAGGTCAAAGGTCAGCCACGTGTGTCAGGACTCCATCCATGTTCTATTTTTACAAGCCAGGGTCCTTCAGTGTCTAGAAATGGCTTCAGGTCTGCTAAGCTTGTGGCTATGGAGCTCTGGGGATCTTGTCTCTGCTTCTTCATCCCTGGAATAAGAGTTTGTAACTATATCTAACTTTTAAAAGTTATTTTAACATTATTCATTATTATGTGTGTGCTCAAGTGTGAGTTTGTTGTGTGTGTGCTCCATGTGAGTATAATGTGTGTGTGTGTAGCCCTTCATGCCATGCCTATCTGTGAAGGTCAAAGGACAGCCTAATGCATGAGGTTCGCCCCTTCTGCTGTGAATTCCGAGACTTGTTTTTAAATCGTCAGGCTTGCTACAAGCACCTTCACCTGCTGCCATTTCACCAGCACTGGCTTTTTCTTTTTTTTTTAATTTATTATTTATTATTTGGGGACTTGAGCTCCGGGTGTCCATGCTCGTCAGCAGACACTTTGCCAAGCTCCCTCCTCTTTCACATGGAGCCTCAGTGTGAAGGCCAGGCCACTCCTGAACATCTTCTGATCCCTCTGCTTCTCCCGCGCAGGGCCGGGAGCCCAGGCATGGTACCCGGCCAGGCTTACTCCTTGAACTTAAATGTGCACACAAATCCCCCAGGGGTCTTGTTAACATGCAGATTCCAACTTGCTGAGTTTGGAGAGGACCCAAGACTGTGCGTTCCTGACAGGCCCCCAACTTTTATTAATGCTATTAATAACGACCTTCACAGTTGGGTCCAACCTGTGCCCAGGATGGATGTGAGTACAGCTCAACTCAAAGTCATACACCTTTATAAAGCATTACCAGGGTTTTTGGTTTTTTGGGGAAAAAATTTTTTTAAGCAACTCAAATATGTCAGTGTTCAGTGTGAACTTTGAAGATGATAATCCTGTGTCTCGTTATGGAAAGGCTGGCCATGCCTGGACCACGCATCTTTTCTTGGGCCTTGCAGTGATCCATCTCACTTAGCCTACCCGCCCAGTTCCCTCGTACCCCTCAGTTCTACCAGCAACCGATGAAGTGGCAGGAGCTTCTCTGAAAGGCATTTTAAGAAAAGCTCCCTAAGGTGGCTTAGTGGCTACAGATGCTGGCCACCACGCCAGATGACCAAAGTTTAATCCCTGGACTGCATATGGTAGAGGAGAGAATAGATTCCCACAAGTTATCTCCCTACCACACACACACATGCGCGCACACACACACACACACACACACACACACACACACACACGCACGCACACACGCACGCACGCACGCACGCACACGCACACACAGAGTGATTTTTTTTAAGTAAAAAGGAAGAGGAAAGCAACCAGGGAATTCGGGTTCCACTTCTCTCTCCAGCCCTTCTGAGGACTGAGCAGCACTTACGTCACCTGTACAGAAGCTGCCACGGAAGCTCAGATGGGTGGGCTGAGTTTAAAGGTCCACAGCAGGCGGCTGGGGCTCGCAGCAGCAGGCGTAAGCAGCACACCTGACCTCCTGGAACGTATCACCAGCCGCGTGGGCTGGAGGTGGCTACAGAAGGTGACTTAGTGAACGCGTGGTCCTCAAAGTGAACGTTCACCTTCCCTGCCTGGAGGGCTTGTTAAAATAACGTTGTGGGCTACGCCTCAGGGTTTCAATTCAGGCAGGCGTGCTACCACGGAGGTCTCTACGCCCAGCCCATGCCTTTCCTCTGGAAAGCGCGGGTGGACTCCGGGCGTCTGTGCTTCTGATCCATTCTCAGGGGCTGCTGACGCTCTGGCTCAGGGAGAGCTTTGGGAGCCTCTGATCTGAGGAACCACCTTCCCAGAGAAGCCTGAAGCCCAGCGCTGGCAAGGCTGAGTCTTGTCAGCAGCCTGGGTACTGGGGGGCTTGTCCATGGCCCACGGCCCCTGTGCAGGCCTCTCTTCCGGGCCTGCTGCCTCCTGCCTGGCCTAGCACCCCAGCCCTCAGAGGCCCCTCCACCCAGCTTAGTTTGCATTCCTGGAGTCTGTGTCAGCCTGGACAGCAGGCGTGTCTATTGGGGCCTGGCCTGGTGCAGCCTTGATGGGCCAGGCGGAGGTGGTCACACAGGACTCCCTTAGCAGGCCAGTGACTCACACTTCCTCCCAGATTCCGGGAAATGTCTTCTGCCACCGCCACTTTCTTCTTATTTAATGAAAAATTATCTGTAGATTTCCATGGCAACCTAAGGATGGGGAAGATAAGTGCAGGAATGGCCAATTCTATTCCCTAGAGGGGCCCCAAGGGTTCCTGTCACAAGAATGTATACACACACACACACACACACACACACGCACACATTTACACTCACTCAACCTCCATCTTCATACCAGCCCCAGCCTGAGTTCCCAGCCTACTATAGAGCTTTGGTTCAGAAAGGCCAGCCCCAGAAATGCTTGCTTTTATTAAAAAGGAATGGTTTCACAAAAGCACAACTGTATGAAAGGCTGTAATTTGACCAAATAAAACTTAATTCGATCCATGAAATAGCTGTGGTCTATTGTGTAATCAATGTGCTATGTGTTTCGATTTAAAAGAATCTAGTATAATGGAGGCAGGCAGGCACCTCTTCTCTATGCATAGTGCAGCCATATAGCCTGCCCTGATAGTGGACCTTGCCCCAAGACAAGATGGTCTAAGACCTCAGGCTAGGACCACAGAGGCTCATGGAGAGACAAGCTGGGGATATCAGTGAGAACACTTAAAGCTGGTGTGTGGGGGAATGAAAAGCTCCCCTTTTTCCAAAGTCTGTGCTGGGTGTCTGAGGAGGGGGCTGGGCTGTGGGGACTGAATCACCTTCCTGTCTGCTGGGGTCGGGGTGGGTTGGCAGGGCCAGGGCTGTGGGAGAAAGAAGCTGGTCCTCTACAGAGGAGTCCCTCTGTGGGCTATGGAAGAGTGCAATGGGGGACAGGCAGAGGGCAGTGAGTGGCCTGTGCCCATGTGGGCCTGCTCAGAGTGAGGGCAGTGTACAGGCTGGAGTACGGTAGAGCAGGGGCTGAGAACGCACTCTGATCTGGGGAGGTGGTGGTGAATGAAACCTGCATCCTGCCTTCACCTGCCCTGGCAGTCTAGATGGAGGCACTGGGGGAGTAAGAGCCTCGGCTGGGCTTCATTCGAGAGACCAACCAACCGTTCAACTGTTCAACCACCCACCACCCACCTACCCACCCACCCACCACCCACCAACCAACCAACCACCTACCCACCAACCACCAACCAACCAACCACCAACCAACCAACCAACCACCAACCAACCAACCACCAACCACCTACCCACCAACCACCAACCAACCACCAACCAACCAACCAACCACCCACCAACCAACCACCAACCACCTACCCACCAACCACCAACCAACCACCCACCAACCAACCACCAACCACCCACCCACCCACCAACCACCAACCAACCACCCACTAACCACCAACCAACCAACCAACCAACCACCAACCAACCAACCACCAACCAACCAACTAACCAACCACCCATCCACCAACCAACCAACCAACCAACCACCAACCACCCACCCACCACCCACCAACCAACCAACCAACCACCAACCAACCAACCAACCACCAACCACCTACCCACCAACCACCAACCAACCAACCAACCAACCAAACAACCACCAACCAACCAACCAACCAACCACCATCCACCTACCCACCCACCAACCAACCAACCAACCAACCAACCATGTCTCACATAGGCTGTATATCCAAGGAGCACCTTAAACTTTTGATCTTTCTGTCTCCACCCTGAGTTAGGATAACAGGTGTGCACTGTAAATGCTCAGTTTTATGTTGTTCTGGGGCTCAAATCCAGGGCTTCCTGTATTCCAGGCAAGCACTCCACAGGCTGAGCCATATTCCATGCCCCATTCCAGAAACTGTCACATAATGTTACTGCCATGGCAGAGAGGGTTGGGGTGGGATGTAAGGCCAGATTTACAGTCTCATCTCGTTGGGAAAGACTGACAGAGATCATTGAGGAAGGAGGGCTCCGGCTTCAAGCACTCGTGTTAATAGGTAGTCTTCATGGCAGCCTGTACCGAAGGTGTCAGGGGCTGCACCTTTAGATGAGGAAATCGGAGTTGGGTGGTGGTCTGTCCAAAATGACAGATGTATTCTGGCCCTCCCTCCCTCCAGTGTATCTTGGCAGACTGCATCTAGCACCCCATCCCAAACTACCAGCTCCTCTGATTACGGAGCTATGGTCCAGTGGGTTCCCAGCACAACCTCCCTCTTAGGCCGCTTTCTGAAGAGGGCCTTTCTGTGGCTCACTGTCACCTTGGACAAGCCTTGAGCCTCAGTTTTGTCATTTTCAAATTGAGGATAATTAACCTTCCCCCATCACACGCTCAGAGACCATCCTAAAGATTAAATGGATATAGGC
The DNA here is from genome assembly GCA_028658305.1 of Pachyuromys duprasi. NCBI lineage: Eukaryota > Metazoa > Chordata > Mammalia > Rodentia > Muridae > Pachyuromys > Pachyuromys duprasi. Next base: position 51,716,259 of record CM053749.1, on the reverse strand, counting down.
CAGGCCTAGCATTCAGTGGGCGACACTTTAAATCTGCTTATTTCAAAGAGCCTCCATTGAGGCTGAGACGTAGCTCCATGGTAGAGCACTTACCTGTTATGTGCAAACCCCGAAGTTCAATTCCCTGCTCCACACACGGATATGAAAGAACCCTCACTGAGAATACAAGACAGGAGGTAACTTCTAGACAGAGGCTTCAGAGGCAGAGCACCTCAGGTCTGCCACCAACTCACTGGGAATTTCCCAACAACTTCTTCATCTACACTGGGGTCTCTGCCTCTGAAGCCAGCCATGGAGGGATCTAGTGACCGAAAGGATGGATAGCCGTTACCCACGCCCAAGCCTCTTTTTACGTCTTCGGAGGAGGTGTCAAGTCATGGCCAGCCCTGCAGCTGGCTGAGAAGGGCAGGCTGTGGGGCACAGGGAAAAACAAAACCTCATTTGTCGGGATACCATGTTGCAGGCAGAGCAGCCAGGAGGCTTCCTGTGACGGTTGGAGACGTAGTACTCCCAACCACCTCACAGGGACTGTGGGGGCCTTTTCTCTAACTGCTGCCTGCTCAAACTCCCGTGAGGTCCCGCTGAACCTCAGAGCGGAAGGCCAGACGCAAAGTCCTGTGTTTCTGAGGACGGTGACCAACCTAAACCACAGCAGGCGGGGGTG
>CM053749.1:51640429-51715495 GCA_028658305.1 Pachyuromys duprasi | reverse complement strand
GAATCCCCGCTTATAATTATGATGTATAATGAAGTGTATTGTAATAAAAATAATGTATGATCTGTGTGGGAAGTTTGTAAGAAGTGATAAAGTATGAAAGAAACAGAGATAGACGTATGTTTTCTCTGCAGGCTGAAGACAAGCTCGCAAGTTACAGGCCACGTTCATGTACTCACGCCTTCATGTACTTTTTAAACATTTAAAAAAATAGTTAACAAAAGTGACAAGAAAAACATACAGTCCCGGGGCTGGAGGGACAGCTTGTCGGTTAAAGCATTCGCTGCTCTTACAGAGGACCTGCACCCAGCACCCAGCACCCAGCACCCAGCACCCAGCACCCAGGTCCGGTGACTCACAACTGCCTCTAACTCCAGCTCCGGGATCCATGTCTCTGTCTTCCATAGACACCAGCACACACACACACTCACACATACATACACACAATTAAAAATTAAAATAAATGTTTAAAATACCCCACAATATCTTCGCTTAATGGCTGTTTATTTTTAACAAAAGTAAACTTAGTTACTTTCCACTTAGTAACTTACACTTTTTCTCATTTGCTGATTTTTCTCTTTTCTTTCTTTCTTATTTTTTTTATTTATTTATTTATTTATTTATTTATTTATTTATTTATTTTATTTTGAAACCACTCTCTCTATGTGCCCCAGCTGGCCTGGAACTCACTGTGCAGACCAGACTGATCCTGAATGCACAGAGGTGCGTTAAAGCGTGCGTCATCGGGTCCGGCTGATTCTTATTTTCATAAAGGTTGCTGTTCATTGTTTTCCCACTGAAGTTTTTAGATCTTTTTTCTTTTTGATTTGCAAGCGCTCTTTACATATTTGGTTTTTTATTTTCTTGCTATTTATAGTGTGCTTTAATGTTACAGGAGTTTCCAATGTTAAGCATACAAATACATGCATTTTCCTGTGTAATTCTTCCACTAGAGGCCTTTCCCATTCAAAGATCGAAGTTACGAACATTTGTGCAACTTATTTTTTTTCCCACCATTTTTGAATTTCACAGTCTTATCCATCTGGATTGTGTTTTGTTTCATAAAGTGAGGTGAAGACGTAGCTGTTGTCTCCTGCCTCACTGCCTCAGTTTCCCCATTGGAGAGAATAAGCTTTTCCAAGGACTTTTGTGACGCTCAGAGGCTTCAGGACCTGCCGCCGCCCGCCCCCAGCCGAGAGCAGAGCTTCCTGTGCAGAGCTATGGGGTGCAGCGCTGTCCGGGGCCTCAGCCTCCTTCTGGGCCTGAGAAACCAGAGCAGCACCGGGAACACCCTCAGGCAGCTCTTGGATTCAGGAAAACAGTAGATCACAGATTATCAAGCTAATTTACGTCCCATGAGGTCGTGAGCAAGCACTGGAGTGTGGGCACTCTGTGTGCCGGCGGTGGAGAGAGTGTTGGCACACAAGTCCCAGAGGAAGGGACAGGGAAGCAGCACTATTGAGGTGTGCAGAGAGGAGCAGGGGTCACTCGGGAGTGCAACGCTCGCTCGAGCCATGCTGTCCATGTACTTACGCTGTCTGTAAAGGTGATGCGTGAGGCGGTAAGATGCCTCAGAGGGTGAAGGCATTGCTGCTAACGCCGTGCTCCTAACTGTCCACAGACAATGCAGAACATGATTCTACCAGAGCTTCCTCTGGGGACCCAATGACGTTATTGGACTTTGTAAGACAGCACACAGGTGAGGCACAGGTGGAGCACAGGTGAGGCACAGGTGAGGCACAGGTGGAGCACAGTGCTCCTCCCTGAAAGGCCACACCTGGGGAATCTCGACCAAGCAGGGAGGAGGCTTCCCATAGCCCTCCTCCGTGGATTCCCTCTCTCCAGGGGTCCAGGCCTGTAGACTCTAGCCCTTCCCCAGGCCACTTGCAATAGGCAGAGCTGTACCCAGCAGGTGGCAGGGAGTGGCTTGGAGAGCAGGTGAAGGAAGGGCTGCCAACCCTCTCCAGTGGTGCAGGAGGGGATGTAAAAACAAAACAAACAACAACAACAAAACACCTGGAATGGTTCTTCTGCAAAGATGCAGTTGCTTGGCTCAGGGGATAAGCGTGTACAGTAGGTATTTCCCTCGAGGCCCAGGGCCTGAGTCTCATCCTGAGAACCCGTGTAAAGATGGGAGAAGAGAACCAACTCCACAAAGTTGTCCTCTGACCCCCACGTGTACATCATGCCATCCCCTGTCACGTAAATAATAACAATAATAATTTTTAAAGATTAAAATAAAAAAAAAAGAGTTTGAGTCAGGGAGTCATAGTCACGTTGCTTAGGCTGGCCGCTTGTGCAGGTGGAGAGGTCCGTGAACTCCGGATTTTCCTGCCTCTCTCCCCCAAGCGATAGGAAGGCAGGTGTGCACCACCGAATCTAGTTTACGCAGGGCCAGGGACTGATGGACCCAGGGTTTTGTTAGAGTGAGCGGGTACCCTTCCAACTGTGCTGTACCCCCAGCCAAGGACTGCAGACAGAAGTCAGACCATTAGGCAGCGGGGTGGACGCAGACTGTCCCGGGAAGAGGGGACATCTTAAGCAGAGGACTGGAGCCATAAACCAGCTACTTCAACTCAGGGAGCACTTAGGGAGATGAGTCCCCTGTGGCCCTGTGGGGAGCTGGGACTTTGCAAAGTAGCCAATGGATGGCTTTTCTGGAGCAAGGCCAGAGGCTGCCTGGCTGGGCCACACTGTAAGCGGCCTCATGTGGTTGTCCACAGACAGAAGTCGTCACCTGGGTCACCTGTGAGGGACGGCAGCAACACCGTCCCACGCCCGTCTTATGTCATGTGATGTCACTGCAGTGCATCAGAGCAATGAAGATCTGGGCTGTGCCAGCTAGGGGCAGACAAACCTGCAGCCGCCTGATTGCCTGCCGGTTGGGGATTCCATGCCTGGGAGAAGATTCTGCGCCCCTTCTACTCCGGCCCAGCCTCAGCGGCTTGGCTTCTCTGGGGACAAGAGTCAAGTGCATAAAATCCTCAGGAGCTCAAAGAGAGATCCCAGCCCAAGCACGGCCCCTGCCCTCATCATCTTCAGCAAGTCAGTCAGCCCGACAGCCTCTTTCTCAACATCTGTAGAATGTGAATCTGGTGTCAGTATTCCTTAGAGAGCGATGTCGGGGTTCCTGTCAACTAACATGTGCAAAGCTCAGAGCCATTTCTCTAGTGGGGTTTCCTAGCCCAAGAAGGAAGCTGCCAGGTAAGCAGGGCCCAGGCCCTTTCCCTGCTGTTCCTTCCAGGCCTCTCCGGAGCCTCACGTTTCCCAGGCTCAGCCTCAGGCCCTTTCTGTCCCTCAATTCATTTGTTCTCCACAGCCATGCTGTTGAAGCAGGCAGGCCTCACGGAGACCTGTACATGCTCCCTCAGCCTTCAAAGCCATTAAGTCCAGACCCCAGGTCAAGGCTGAGCACAGAGTAAAGGATCCCTCCAGAAAAAGTAATTGTCACCATGCTGGAAACTGTTGAGCTCTTTGCTCCGCCTTAGAGAAAAGGAAGGAAAGGGTGAAGAGTCACTGTAAAGGGCTTCCTCCCAACCTGCCAAAAAGGCTGTTGATTTAGGGCAGCAGTTCCCAACCTTCCTGATGCTGCAACCCTTTAACAAGTTTCTCATGTTGTGGTGATCCCCCCCCCACCAACCATAAAATAAATTTCATTACAACTTCATCATTGTAATTTTGCTACTGTTATAATTTTTTTTGATGGTCTTGGGCAAACTCCTGTGAAAAGGTCATTTAATCCCCTAAAAGGGTCGATTGAATGACCCTTTCTCAGGAGTTGAGAACCACTGATTTAGACTGTCAATGAAGTCCATACTGAATGGGCTCTTTCGGAAGGTTTTTTCTCCCATACAAATTCATAAGCAAATGTGTTTCCATTAAAGTGTTAACTAAAGTGCATCTTGGGTTGTTGACAAGCACATACTTGGTGGTGAGGGGATATGGTGTGTGTGTGTGTGTGTGTGTATTCTCCTGTGTATATTTCTTGACATTCCAAAAGCTACATTTTGTTTACTGCTCACTGATGGGAAATCGAAAGCAAAACTGTTAAAAATAAACATTTACAATGAAAATGCTATTTAAACAAAACTAACAACAACAAAACCCTGACAATAAGCAAGATTTTAAAAACAATTACTAAACGCTGTTCACTGAGGCCAGGTCCTTCCCAGCTCCTCCCAAGCACCCACTCCTGTAAGCACACGTCTTCCTAGCTGCTCTGGGCACAGGCCCTACTGTTCTCCCTCCTTCGGTAGATGAGGAAACTGAGGCTTGGGATCTTGAGTGACTTTGTAAAGGTCACTTGGCTGGGGACAGCTGGCTCTGGAGGCCCAGGGGCTGACTCAGAAGCCTGTCTGCTTAGCAACAACAGAAAGTGAAGGCAGAGATGGAGTTTCAGCAAAGGGATGCAGGCAGGGAGGGACACAGCCTGGGGACCAGAGCGATGTGAATGTGAATCCTACCTCTGCTGCTCCCGAGCTCTGCAATCTTGTACAGCTTGCCTCACCTCTCTGAGACTGTCTATCGGGTGGACAGAGAACTCAATGCGCTGAGAGAAAACCCGCAGCAGCTAACAAGCCCTCAGTCCCAATATTACTCACCAGGTAAGGGTCCTATTTCTAGGGCTGGTCTCCCTCAGAAGTGCAACATGCATTCTCCACTGTCAGTGTCTCTTGGGGCATAGATTCTGGGGTAAGAAAGATTTTCTAGAGGCCTGGGCTCCAAGGAAGCTACCATAAAACCACATGCTCAGCCTTTCACTCAAAAGGGAAACCGAGGAACAGAGAGGTCTCTCCAGAGCCACTCTGCTGGACCTCTGGTTGTACAACCATCCATCCCAAATGACCAGATTGGAGCACAGCCCTTCCCTTCAGCCTGCAGGCTGGAGAATTCTGGGTGCTTTATTTGTGCTCTACTGAGCCCACAGCGGTCCGCTTTGACAATGGTCATGGAGGTGCTTTCTCCTGTGCCCTAGCAGTGGCCTTTCTAGCCTGAGCCACCTTTCTGACACCCCCCTACCTCTACATTGGCTTCCCCATTCCTGGCTAGACTAAAGTGACAGCGGGCCTCCTCTGGCTCTTGGGGACTGGATGGGGTCCTCAAAGTCGGGGGAAAAAATCAGGAACTATTTTCATTTTACAGAGCTCTGATAAAAAAAAAAAGCAGGCAACATAGTCCATGTCAGAGATATCCCCCACTCCCCTAACTAGTGGGTCCACATGAAGCCTAAGATGCCCATTGGCTCCTTGTAAGTAGAGGACCCTGGTCCAGCCCATGCACTGTCCTTGGTTGGTGCTTCAGACTCCATAGGCCCCTCTGGGCACTGGTTGATGAGCTCTGATGGTCTTCTTGTGGAGCTTTTGTTACCTCTAGGCCCATTGATCCTTCTCCTTCTTTTCCAGGGGACTTCTCCCAGTGTTTGGCTGTGAGTCTCAGTATGTGTTTTGGGGTCTTTGCTGGCTGGAGCCTCTAAGAGGACAACTCTTGACTGCTTTTTGATCCACAGGGGAAGAAGACAAACTCAGTCCTTGCATGAAGAGATGAGCTGGGGTGTCGGGGAGGGGAGGGGAGGAGGATGCGGGAGGGAGGGTGGGCCTGGGAGGAGAGGAGGGAGGGGCCTATGACCCAGATGTAAATTGAATTATTAATTTAAAAAGATGAAAAGTGAAACAGATAAAGAGAACTCTGCGAACCCAACAGTAACGATGAGCTCACCTCTCAGAACCCTGCACTGCTGGAAATGCCATCTATTCCACTGGGCGTTTGGACAGCCATTTTGACAGCAGGAAGAAACAGGCTGGTGGGGATGGGGGTAGGATGCTGGAGGAGCACACATGCCACTGAAGCATCACTCAGGTGAAGCGCGGCTGCAGAGGCGGCTCCGCACGAAGAGCACCTGCTGCGCTTGCAGAGAACCTAGGTTTGGTCCCAGGACCCACATCCAGCGGCCCATGACCACTTGTTACTCCAGCCTCATTAGGTTTGATACCCTCTCTGGCCTCTGAGGGCATCTGCACATACACACACAGACATACTTCATTAAAACTAATAAAAAGAAAAATTTTAAAAGTAGATAAGGGAAGCTGAGATGTCACTCACTCAGTAGGGTACCTGCCTAGTATGCAAAAAGCCCTGGGTTCAAGCCCCAACATGGCATAAACTGAGTGTGGTAGGGCACACCTGTCCCAGTACTTGGGATATAGAGGCAGGAATATCAGTTGTTCAAAACCATTCTTGGCTACATAGTGAGTTTGGAGTTTGTCTAAAATAAAAAAATAAGCTGGGTGCATACTTTTAATCCCAGCACTTGGGGGACAGTGGCAGGAGGATCTTTGTGAGTTCAAGGCCAGCCTAGTCTACAAAGTGAGTTCTAGGACAGCCAAGGATACCCAGAAAAGCCCTGTCTCAAAAAAACAGGCAGACAGATAGATAGATGGATGGATGGATGGATGGACAGGTGGATAGATGGAGGGATGGAGGGATGGATGGATAGATGGATGGATGGATGATGGACAGATGGATGGATGGATGATGGACGGATGGATGGACGGATCGGGGTGCTGATGAGATGGATCAGTTGATAAAGTCCTTCTCTTGTAAACACTGGGGCTAAGTTTGATCCCTAGCACTCACTGTAAACCGGTGGGCATAGTGGGCACACTTGCATCCCAGAGCCGGGGAGGCAGGGACAGGTGGAGGGGCTCACCAATCAGCCAGTCTAGTCTTGTCTTCAAGCCTGAGGTCTGCTTTCTATTCCTGATAAAGCACCATGATCAAAAGCAACTTTGAGAGGAAAGACTTTATTTGGCTTACACTCGCACATCCTAGGCCACCACTGAGGAAAGCCAGAGCGGGAACTCAAAGCAGAAACCTGAAGGCAGGAACTGACACGAGGCCAAGGAGTGCTGCCTACTGGCTTGCTCGGCTGCCTTTCTTTTTCGTTTTCTGTTTGGAGACAGCTTTTCAGTGTAGCCCTGGGTGTCCTGGAACTCACTCTGTAGACCAGGCTGGCCTTGAACTCAGAGATCTGCCAAGGCTTGAAAAACAAAACAACAACAAAATCTGAGAACCAGCTCTGACCGTCACATACCCTCCATGGACAGCCCAGTTTGTGCACACACACAGTGATGATTAATTTAAAAATAAAGTGACCCTGAGATTGACTTCTGGCCTCCACTAGTACAATAATATGTGTGCACAAGTACACATGCACGCACATGTTCATACACACCTGAAAGCACGCATGCACAAAGGCATATGTACATGCACACACAATCACACATATGTACATGTGCACACACATGCACAAACACACACACTGACACCATATAAATGCACATACATGCAAGTGCATGCTCTTGCACACCACGAACACACATTCAGTAAGTTTTGCTACATATATCTTACCAAAGTAAAACTAAACACCTGATCTGCTTTCCTGCCTCCTTTCTGGTCCAAGGCCCTTCTTACGTCGGTGCTGGCCCCACCTGAAGGTGCCTTTCATCTGTCACTGCCCTGCTATGCAGCTCTGGTGAGCACGTCTCTCTCTCTGGTCCTCGGTCTCCCGGGGAATAGAACTGAAGGCACTCTGGGAACCTTCCCAGTGCTGGCACGCCCTAACCTGCATTCTAGATCACCAATGGACTCCCGTCTCCATGGACTTCTAGGAATTATACAGATGCACGTCCTGAGTCCCTGCCCTGGGGTAGGGTGAGTAGGCTTAGACTGTAGGAAAAGCCAGCTGGGGTTGTCACACTATCCTAACAAACAGACCATGCTGGAGGCTGCGTGGTCCCCTACGAGTTTATCAAACATTCCCACGTCCATGCTCCCTGTGACCCTTTCATCCCATAAACATCCCAGATCTGTCCCCTGTGCCCAGGACTGGGCTAGCCTTGTCCGTCGGGGAAGGGAGATGCCTGGAATCATGATGGTCAGAACATGGACGGGGTAGGCTGGCTGGAGAGATGGGGGCCCTTGCCAGGGCCTGAGGAGGATGCAGCACCTAGTGGGTGTGTGTCTGTGTGTGTGTGCTACTCTAAAGGCTGACCTCCATCCTTAGGGAAGGGAGACAGCCCTGCACCACGGAGGAAGCACACTCCACTGGGTGGTAGAACCTTGGCTTTCTGGGTAGAGACTGGATTGAAGGAGAAACGGGCTTGGATGTCCATGACTAGGCATATCAAGCCATAGATGACTGACTGGCCAGGGTCACCAGAACATGGTAGATCTAGCTTCAAACCCTCCCTCCTGCTGAGTATCCAAACCCAGCTTTGTTTTACCCTCTGGGGCTGCCATTCAGGTTCCCTGGTAATGCCACTGAACCCTCAACATGTGCTGGTTCTGAGTACCACTAGCATGAAATCATGTCCCCTCACCGTTCCCAGGACTAGCCACAAGTCCATCTCTAGAGATGAGGGAACCAAACCAGACATTAAGTCACTTGCCCCAAGGTCACTTAGGCAGCTACAGCCTGAGGCAGCTGGAGTTTTAGGCCCCTGTCATGTGTAGGGAGATTGTAGGGTGGAGGGGACTGAGAGGTTTATAGCACTGGCAACTGTCTAGAGATGAATTATGTGTGCACATGCTGTGTGACCTCAGGCCACTCATACTCCTTCTCTGAACCTCACACTGACTCACTTGAGACAAGGACACAAGGTACTAACAACTGCCACCACTCCCCACACCCCTAGACCTCATATATACCCAAAGACAGAGGCAGAGCAAGAGCCAGAGATAGGGGTGGTGTGCTCTATGAAAAGAACCCAATGGAGGTGCTAACCCTTCTTCAAAAACCTAGTCCATTTCAGGTGTCCCTTTAGAGCACAGGCTGCCAGAGCTTCTGTTTGGGGACAGTAAATCCTACCTCATTTCCTAGGGCCAGCAGGGACCAGGTTCCCAGCCTTCTCCAAGGCTTTGTTTACAAGTGTCTCCCTAGAGCATGAGTCACCATATCGTGGGTGGTCTGGGGGCTAACTGGGATGTCACTGCTGGACGCTGGGTTGGAGGCAGCTGCTGCCCAAGAAGGCCAACTCAGCAACTCAACCAGCTCCAGGAACCCAGCGTCCTCACGGGCAACCTGAGGGCCTGGGGCAAAACTCAGACCCTCAGGAAAACAGGCAGTCACAGAGCTGGTGAGATAGCGGCCAACCTGACGACCTGGAGCCCACAATACGAAAGGAGTCTGGAACATGGAGTAAAAAGAAAAGAAACAATGCAATTTAAAAGAAAAAGGGAAAGGCAGCTATAGGGCCTCCTTAGCACTGAGAGCCAGGAAGGACTTAATTAACCACACTGTGTCTCAGTTTCCTCAGCCATTGTACAGGGGTGACAGTGGGTGAGCCTTTTGCTTCCTGAGGATGGAGAACAGTGACCATCATGTCCATTTCTTAGCATGCAAGGTGACCAACCCCTATTTTCTCTGAAGGCCTGGATGGGCTAATCGGGGCTCAGTTCCCTGCTGCTGCTGGGTCCCTAACAGTGATCTTTAAAAGAGCCTGGCTCAGGGCCAACAAGATGGCTCAGTGGGTAAAGGCACTTAGTGCCAGGCAGGGTGACTCAAGTTTGATCCCTCGGATCCACATGATGGAAGTTGTCCTCTGACCTCTACCTGGATGCCATGCTATCCAGAAACATACACACACAGGTAATACATAAACACACATGAAGAAGAAAGACCAGTGCTCATCATCTCGTGGGTCTGTTTGGAACCCAGCCCACCTTCCAACTGCCTATGGAGTAGCAGCCTGCTGCTTTATCCCGGTGGTGAGGGTCCCAGACTCCCTTTCCAGGTTGGCAGTTTTAGTTACACTGGCCTCTCTCCAGAGCACGAGCCTATGAAAATGTCCCTGCCCTGTTTCCTGATCTCACCCACCCTAAGACATTGGCTTCAGCCCCCATTGCTGTCTCCGAATTTGTCCTATTATAGAGGGAGGGAGGGAGGGAGGAAGGGAGAGAGAGAGAGAGAGAGAGAGAGAGAGAGAGAGAGAGAGAGAATGCTAATTTTACCTTGGCATCTCACAGAATTTATTCCTGGACTCACTAAAGGCCTACACTAAGAAATCAGGTCCTTGCAGTACATAAGGAGGAGTCTGGAGTCTTGAAGATGGGCCCCTGTGGGGAGTCCAGGAAAGATCAACTGTGGTCAGCCCAGGACATCAGTGACCTTTGGTATGGGGACAGGATTACCAGAGATAAAACAAGTTTACCAGAGGCAGGGACAGTCCGTGGGCAAATAACATTGGGAGAGAAAATGAAATGATCACCTGCCCTGTGCCACCACACATGCCGACAGGAAGCGTGTCATCAGTAGAAGGTGGCAGAGGCGATGTGGAAGCCAGCTCCTGCTTGGTCAGTACTGCTGATGACCTGCTCCAGAAAAGCCTTGACCTGAGAACTCTGAGAGGTGGACCCTGTGAGTGAGCAAAAATCAGAGCCTTACTCAGCCCAGCTGGCCGGAGGCAGCCACAGCTGGAAGCCTAGCTTGATCATAAGCTCCACAGAACCACCCGGCTCAGGCCATAGCGCTAGGAAAACAGCAGCGACATAAAACTGCTGTGTGTGTGTGTGTGGGGGGGGTTATTCTATAGAGTTCTCAGAGCCCTTCATGTCCAGGAAAGCCTCCAAGAGAAATCCCAAAAGCCCTTCCGCGAGGCACCTTCCAGAAAACCGCTCTCATATACCTCAGGTCCTACACTGTGATGTATCACCTGACCACTATGTCTGTCACGAGCTAGTCATTCATTCACCTAGAACTGCAACACACCCCATTTATGAATCAGAAATAGACCCTCTGCCTTTCCTAGCCCTTCAACACAGCTCTTGTGGCAGATTCTGAGAGGGTATGTTTCTATCCTATCAAGGTCCTAAGAGATGCCTCACTCCAGGGCTCAAGATTGGGAGCAGGCCTCCATCTTTCTTCCTCAGACTGTGGCGAGAGATGGTATTTTTTCAGTTTGCTCAGGGTCTGAGAGGCGGGGACTGAGCCTCTTCTGTCAAACTAGGATGGGGCAGGAGCCTCCCTAATCAGACAGGCAGGAACTCCCTCCCCAACCCAGTGGACACACCCCAGCCACTGGCAAGGAAGAACAAACCCCTGCCCGGTTCTTGTGCATAAATATATTCCCCCTACCCCGCTTCTTTCCTTTGTTTTGTAGCCCAGAACTCCTACATAGCTGGGGACAGCCTTGAAGTACTGATCCTCCTCTCTCTACTTCCCAAGTACAGACTCCCTCTGCTTCAAATTCAGTAAGTCCTGAAACCAAGTCCCTAATGGCTGCAAAGCCCACTTAAGTCCTGAAGGCTTCTCTTGGTAAGAAAGACAACTTAAAAAAAAAAAAAAAGCTATAATGCAAACACTTTATTATCAAGAGTGACGGTATTAGTTTTTTGTCTGGGCATTAATATTTTAAAAAACCATACACCAAACCCAGGCTTTCCACCTAGTTCTGCTGTATAATTCTCTTTAAAAAAGGAAAGAGGGAAAGAAAGAAAAAATATATCTGTATTGAAAGAATTACAAGCCAAAGTGCGTCTTTCTTGTTTCTCCATATACACACATTGCACCATATATAAATAATTACGTTGTAAAAATGACTCCATAATTACAAGTATAATATATATTTCCATATAATATATAAAACTTTATATTAAATCTAGGTAGATGATATCTGGGGGAGGGCGAGGCTGTCCCTGGGAGCTGACCGCCGGAGGTTGGGGATGCTGCGGCGCGGTGGCAGCTGCTTTGCTATCTGTGGTTGTTGAGGAGGATCTCCAGCCAGCAGGGGCAGGAAGTGATGAACTGTCGCGAGTAGCAGGGTCCCCAGCCCTTGGCGAAGCTGATGCGCACGCTGTGCGGGTCGTAGGGGCCGTGGGCAGCGTCCGTGTGCTGCAGCAGTCCTGAGCGCTCAAAGTCGAACACTTTGATGGAGTAGCCCGGTGGCACCTTGCGCACGACCAAGGCACGGCCTCCGGGTGCATCCAGCGTCGGCGAGTTGACGAAGATGGGGTGCTCGCCCCGGTTGTAGGCCCACACGCCATCTGGCTCCTTGCTGAGCAGGATGCCAAAGCCAATCTTGCTGCGCGTGCGCCGCACCGACTCGCTGCGCTGCTCCAGGTTGAGCTGGCCCAGGCAGAAGCCGCTGCCCTGAGGTAGGTCGTAGAAGATGCTGACAGCTTGGTCATACACCGCATAGAGGCGGCCCACGCGTGTCCGGTGCTCCCAGTACGCCACGCTGCACCAGTGGCTCGGCTTGGTGGCGTCCGGAGACATGCTGGCATCTGCGGGCAAGCACAGGGAATGGCAAAGTCATTGCAGGTGCTGGGGGGTTGGGGTAGGGAGGGGGGCTGGGGAACGTTTTCCAAGATCAACCAGTATTTGAGCACCCACTGTGTGCAGGCCGTCCAATAATTTAGCACACAGTGGAGATTTATCTCTCTCTCAAAAAGAAATTGCATGTGCATGTGTGTTCGTGCACACACTGAGGATCAAACTCAGGTCTCCAAGTCTGGCAGCACGCATCTTTACCAAGCACACCTGCTCCACATAAGATGATGAACCTACAGTATGCAAACCAGGATCCCCACTATGTGGTAGACCCTGGGACACACAGATATCAACCACATCCAGCTCCGGCCCACCATAATTTTACCTCGGAGAGATAAACACCAAAACCACAAAAAGAACCTACACTCTACCAAGCTAATGTAGCAATCTTGTAAGACACTGTCTACAAGGTCTTATAAGACCTGGCCCCAGCTTCTGTGCGCCACGGCTTGCTCAAGGTGTGCAGAAGCCAACCAGGATGTGACGAAGACCTCTTGATCCAAGACTCCAATAGAGCCCTGAAGGGGCCTCCCGCAGAAGAGAAGTAGGGCCCTCCTAGAGTAAGGCTGTCTGGCATTGGTGGCATTCACTTGCTGTCCTAGGTACCCAGGAGGCTGAAGATGCAGGGTGGCTTAAAGCAGCCGGGCAGTAGAGAACACGGCAGACACTCCCTGCCCGGCCTTCCTGCATTCCTTACCAGGATGACTTTTGGGTTCCCTGAGACCCACAACCACCATGGAGCAGTGTTACCTGGTGGCTGCTAAGCACTTTGTTTTAGAGAGTGGGGTTTGCTCCGCAAAGGCTGTGGATGCCCTGTTCTGAAATGTGTGCCTGTTCCTCTCTGGGCCTCAGTTTCCCCACCGTACGGCGAAGCAGTGAGCTGCACTTTGTCCACTGCCCCACTCACTTCGGGGGATTGTCATATGTGTGGGGCCCGACACAGGCAGGCCTAACCTGGAAGAAAGTCCCAGGGCTCCTGCTCTTGGGTATGGTCCACTTTTCACATGCTGAAGCCTCTGACATCCTGTCTTTGCTAGGCTCAGAGCTCTGAGACACAGGCGGGCAGCATGACTTCCCACTGAGGTGACCTATCACACCCTCTTCTGGCTGGAGCCTTCTGAACTGAACCAAAGGCTCACCCACTTCCTCCTGGCGGAACTGACCAACGGCCAACCTAACCCCAGGTAACAGTCATTGCTGGGGCCGTGAGGCCTAAGTCTCTGCCCTGGCCCTGAGACACCTTTCCACAAAGAGACGGCTGCAAGAACCTTCCCAAGGACCCTATGAACAGGCCCTTTGTTATTTGTCATTCAGGAGCCAGCCTTAGGGCCCTCAGTCTGTTGAGGACAGTCAAATCTTCATGCCAGCCACAAGCTAGCTAAAAGTGAGGAGGGCAGTCAGGGAGAGCCTGGCCATCCTCAGCTAAGTGACCTTGGCTAGTGGATATAGCTAGCTCAGGCACACGGCAGGAGACCAGGATCAGCGAGATCCTGAACTCCATCCTGCCAAGCCACTTTCCCTCCCTGTACCCATCCACCTGGCACAGGCCTCGGAAACTCGAGGGCCAGAAAAACGGCCATGCCCACTGGCCATGAGCTTCCGGTACTGCTCTCAGCCAGCAAGACTTCCTCTAGCGAGCGGGCCAAGTGAGGTCAGGAAGCTGAGTGCAGGAGCCTGAGTATTCCAGGAGCAGAGCCAGGGTACCAGGCATTGCTGGGTACCTTTTATGAGCTAGGCACTGCCTTTGTAGGTAAGGAAACTGAATCCCAGGTTGCACACCCCAGAATTCTGGAGCCAGCATCACGGAGAGGGCATGCCTTTGGGTGTGCTGTGTCAGTGATGAAAGGCAGGGTAGCCCTGCCCCCGCCAAGCAGGACCTCTCCTGCCGAGCTACACCCAGGCCCCAAGCCAGCTACGCTAGAGGGCGCTCTTCTCCAGCCTCCAGGCCGGCGGTTCTCAACCTTCCTAATGCTGCACGGCTATAATACAGATCCTCATGTGTCCACCCTCCAACAGTAAATCCTCATTGCTGAGCCAGTGGCGGGTGCACGCCTTTAATCCCAGCACTCCAGAAGGCAGACACAGAGCCAGTTCAAGGCTACACAGGGAAACACTGTCTCAAAACAAAACAAAACAAAACAAAATCCCAAAAAAACCAACCCGCTTCCAAAATTTGCTACTATTATGAAACGTAATGTAAACATTTTTTGAAAATAGAGGTTTACCACGACTCAGAGGTGGAGAACTCTACTCTAGACAGAATGTCAGGCAGGCTCTTCCTTAAAACTTCCTACTG
This sequence comes from Pachyuromys duprasi, assembly GCA_028658305.1. NCBI lineage: Eukaryota > Metazoa > Chordata > Mammalia > Rodentia > Muridae > Pachyuromys > Pachyuromys duprasi. The sequence goes on along the minus strand of CM053749.1, from coordinate 51,700,877 downwards.
GGCTACTCACTTCCCTTCTCCAAGCCTCAGTTTCCCTCTCTGTAAGGACAACGGCTCTAAGGGCCTGTGAGTACAGTAGGTGCTTACCTCACTCTCTGACTGAGGAAAGGGATTATCAGCTGCCAAGTAGCACCCTGTTCAGGTTACAGTAGCAGGGAGTATGCCAGGGGCCACAGGTGAGGAGCTGGTAGTTCTCCTTGACAGCTTCTAGAAAGTTTTGCAACTCAAGTCCAGCTGGGACTTACTGTCTCTCTCAGTTCCCTGTCTGATCCCCAGACAAGACACAGGATCCTTCACAGAGATGGTACCTTATGACTGGGGTACCAGTCTCCAGCTTCCATGTTCCAGCAGGTAGCCAGCCTGCTGTGGGTCAGTGACTGGAGGTGGCCTACTCTCCTCCCCACATACGAACAGAGGAATCTCAGTCCTCTCTGGGTCCTCCCCCTCCCTGCGAATATCCTCAGCACACTGCAAACACTAAAGCAGGGAAAGGAAATAGATAAAGCACACCCTAGGTATCCGAGCACCTTACCCACAGGGAGCCTGCTCTGAAGGTGGGCTCAGACTCGGGTCTGAGGGCAGTGGAGGGGTGGTGGGCAAGGACTTAATGACCCTGAGAGTGACCCTTTCCTCAGCTTCAGAACTCCCCAAGACCATCTCATCTGTGTATGTGTGTGTGTGTGGCCCTTTGGCATGCTAGCTGAGAACTCTACCACTGAGCTACACCTAAAGCCCAAGCCACGCTTTAAACAGGAGTGGGGTGGGGAGTGATGGCTCAGAGCTATCTCTGATCTATTTTATCCTATGGGTAATTATTTTCTAGCCTTTTTATCCCCCTACCATGAACTAAGAAAAACTTGGTCTAGAGAGAACCTGAGGGTTCCATGAGTGCAGCTAGATGGCCTTACACCTGGGAAGTGGCATCCCAGGTTGATGGGGTGGCATGGAGTGACTTGCCCGAGGACACCAGGCAGAGAGTGGCAAAGCTGGGGCCAGGATTTAGAACCCTGAGTGAGTCAAACACTTTGAGTGATGTAGGGCAAAAATTCCAGCCACTTGGAATTTTTCCATGTACCCGAGCCTCACTCCCCCTTCATGAGAGACTTATCAGGCCAGCTCTGAGGCTCTGCTCACAGGGGCCACCATGGATTTGCTAGAAACTCAAACAGTAAATTAAGCAGGTGCAGAAGATCAGTCATCTTGCTCATTGGCTCCAGGTCTGTTGGAACAATCCAGGCAAGGGTACTCAAGCTTAGAGGTGCTTCAGGAGGGCAGTGGATGGGAGAGCCCTTTTCCTACTCTATAAAGTACCTCGTTAGTTCCTGGCCTGGCACCTGTGGTGACCAACCTGCCCTGCTAGAAGTGGAATGGAAAGGACACTGAAGGTGTGGCTCCATGCTCACAGCCTCCAAGAACTCAGTTTTGGGGAGACATGTCGGCTGTAAGGCAAATCACTGATGTGCCTCAGTAATGGTGAGCGGGCAGGCTATGCCCACAAGACCCTACTCTACTCCTCAGGGGTAGCGTCTGGTAGAAAGAGCCTTTTCTCTTTGGGGTTCCAAAGCTCTGGTCCTCATCTCCCACAGCCGCCAGCCTAATTAGGAACCATCTCCTTAATTGCAAATAAATACCGGGGGAGTCAGACCAGAGCAACATCAAAGGCGACCGAGGTCTGACCGAAACTCCAGCTCACCCCCATTTCCCCCCTCTGAGTCCCTGGTCTGCTCAGGGCCTGGCCTAGTTCCCGGCCAGCCACAGCCCGCTGGGAGGGGTGGGTGGGAGGAGGAGACGTGCCAGGAGCCCTGCCTTCTAGCCAGGATCAGTTAACTTTCTCCGCCTCAGCCCTGAACTTCTATTCCCAGCAAGCTCTAGCTGCTCTCTGCTCAGCCATGCTCTAACACGGGGGAGGGTTAGCCCTCTCAGGGACGCTGTTAGCAACGAGAGGAGCCAGCTCCACAGATACACAGTAGTACGGACCACCCTCAAGTGCACCTGCTTGGTGAAGGTGGTCACACACAGAAAACCCACTGGAGGCCAGAGGGAGGAAGTGCTGGCAGGCAGAACAGCTGGTGGGAAGTGTAATGGCAAAGTTGGGCTTGTAGCACCCAGTGAGGAGCACTTGTCTACATGATCAGGTTCCATCCCCCAACACTGCAATAAATAAATAAAAATAAAGGAGAGAGAGAGAAAAAAACAATCAGGGCTATCGACAAGAGACTGGGGTGAGCAGGAAGGGGCTGACAGAACGTCCAAGGCAGGGACTACAGGAACTGGGGTAACTCAAGCACTAGGCTAAGCAGGTTTTTCACTGTAGTTTTGACATCCATGGTGGTCTTGGAAGGTCCCCAGGTGACCCATGGGACGGCCCCCTGTGGTCTCCTAGAGGCAGCCACATTCCTGCCACCAGAGGGTGGTGGCTGCCAGCTCAGAGTACCAGCAACAGCCCCAACAAAGGCAGGCTCCCTTGTGCAGGGGGGCCCAGCCACAGGCTGGCATGCCCTTCCTCCAGACCTCTCTGCCCAGCCAGGGTGCCTAGAGACCAACATGTAATTTGTGTGTGGGGGAGGTGAAGGGGGTGTGCTGGACCTCAGGGGGGCTGGCTGGAGTCTGGAGGAGGCGGGAGAGCTGAAATCCCAAGAAATGCCTTTAGCTTCTTCAAATCAGCAATTTTCTGTCCAAACAAAGGGCAGGAGCACGTTCCTGTGTGCTCCCCCACAGGACCCAGCCAAAGCCTGCGCACAGTGAAGCTTCTTTTCCTGCCCACAACACTGGGGCGGCCATCCCAAGAAGGAACCAAAACATGCCCCAGTTAGACGTGAAGACAGTACTCTCAGGATGCCGGTGGGGTGGTCTGTGCCCACCATATTCCTAATCTTTGCTGGGCATCACAGCCATCTGGGTCACAATCAAATAAACAGAAAAGGACTGTTCAGCAGCAAGCTTCAGGCAAGAACCAACAAATTCAATTAATTCTTGCGGAGTGCTGAGAAGAGAAGACCAGCTCTCCAAAAACCAGAAAGGTGAGGCAACTAGCTCAGGGTCACACAGCAAGTCGGTGGCAGAACTGCAAATAGGCCTAGGCTCCCTCTCAGCCCCTTGCATGGGGGCCTTCCACCCTCCTAGAAAACTACTTTCTTCTGTCTCATGTCATGCCTGTGGCTTCAAGTTCCCTTCCTTCATCCACCCGGTGGCTTTTCATCTGTGGCTTCGGGGCCTGGGAGCAATTACCCAGGCCCTGCATCTGGTTAACCTAACACCCCCTTTTAAAGCCTTGTTTGCCCATTAGATAAGTAGTTTGTTATCAAACTTAGAGGAAGAAAAGAGTTTCCAATGAACTCTCCTTTGTCCTTTGCAGCCACAGAAATGGCTTCAGGTTTTGCAGCCAGTTCAGCAAGCAGCATTCATTAATGGTCTGATTTCCTCGCAGGAGAGGGAGGGCGCGTCCTTGCGCCTGGCTGCTGTAGCAAAGCAGGGAAAGAATGCGCACAGGGCCATATTAATGGTCAGCAGCTTAGAGCCAGCGGGCCTCTGCTGAACTCCGTCCAGAAGCTGGCCCAGCTGACAGGAGTTTCCTCCTTCCAGCTCCCACCCACCGCCCCAGCCCCCAGCTCAGAGCCAGCACCTCTGGCTCCCGGAGGAAGCCCGGCTTCCAAGAGGAAGTTCCTAATCGGTCATTACATCACGAATGATCTGGCCACTGCTGCTGCCTGCACAGGGCCCACCGCAGGGGTTCCTTCAACTCTGGGTCTCCAGTCTGGGACTAGTGCTGTCCTTCCTCCCCAGATGGCTACTTGGTTGCTCTGCTGGGTGTGATGGGTGCAGAAGGGAGAATGCCATCAAGAGGGAGGCCCAGAAACACACAGTCACATGACTGATGACTAAGGGGCTCACTCGAGGTCCAAAGAGGTGAAGCGTCTTGCCGAGGTAACAGCGGAGCTGCGCCCAGCGTGCTGTCTGCCCTATGGGGCTGGGCCTTAAACCCAGGGCCAGGAGCAGGGCAGGCTGCGTGCAAACACCAGCTGTGCCACTCACCAGCAGCTGGAACCATCCCCATGGGAAACATACTAGAGACACTTGTGCTCCTCCCTTTGGCTATCAGACAATTGTCCCCAAGGAATTGGGATTTTCCCGAATCTCACGCTGGGAGCAGGAAAAGGCTGAAGGCTGGTGTCAGCAAGGGGGGACAGAGTTTCAAACAGTTCCGACCAGTTGTCAGACCACCTTGCAGGAGGGACTGGATTCTATACAATGATGGATCGGTGATGGGCAAGATCACCAGGACAGTTTAGCGTTGCGTCCCTCTTTCTATCCATTTAAACTTGAACCGCATGTCAGTACCCTAAAGATGGCCTTGGGGGCACTGACGCTGACCTATTTATTTGTTCCTAGTGCCACTGTGGCCGCACTAAATAAGTCACCTTCCTCTACTCCTTATCTCATGAATTGGCTTATTGAGGATGGGTAGTGGAGCCTAGATTGTGCCCTATGCCATCTCAGGCAAGTGAATTCTGCTCCTCTGGGCCTCAGTTTCCTAAACTGTAAAATGGGGGTGCAATCAGTGGTTACTCCATAGGGCACTGGGATCGACTGCAATGGCATCAGTGGACAAAGTGCTAACCCTCTCAGCTCCTCTTGTGTTTTGGGGTATTGTGTGATGTCTGTGTGTGTGAACATACGTGAGAAGGCCAGAGGTCAACCTCAGGGGCTGTCCCTCAGGGGCCATCCGCCTTATTTTTTGATGTAGGTGCTGATATAGCAACTCAGGTCTTAATGCCTGGGCGACAGGTTTTTATTTTCCCAACCCCTCCTACTTTATGATAAAGGAGCCGTGTCATTCTAAGAAGGCTGTGTCCAAAGTCAGCAGCCAGGAAGTTGCAAGATTATGATCTCCTCTCCTGTCTATCTAGGCTTAGAGACGGGGGAGGGGGTCTTGCTGTTATTCCCATGCCTGCAGCCAGCCCCAGCGGCAGCCCGGATAACATCACGGGCACCATGCCCGAACTTCTAGCTCCACTGGCTCTAAGACATTTTCCTGGGCCGAGCAAAGATGGGGTGCTAAAAGGGGTCCTCCAGCCTGGGATGTGGCTTCGTGGTGGACAGTACAGGTTGAGCACTGCCTGGGAGCACAGAAAGGCTTCTCCAACGCAGCCTCTGCACACCATGTATAGAGGGCCCGGCGCTGCTGCTAAGACACACATCCCTTGCTTCTCTCTCACACCCAAATGCCCCGCTTGTCATGGAAGGAGAGTTTTCTAGGGGGGTCACAACAGTGGGTGCTGCCCAAGGGAGGGGACTGCCATCCAGCCTACGTTCCGCTGCCATGAGCAAGTTGTAAGTGCTCTGTCTAGCACTCCATTCTCAGGGCAGGCCCCAGGTCAGAGAGAGGGGACCCTGGCCCTGAGTGACCTCCCTGCTGGGACCTTCCTGCAGCTCCTCAGTACGGTGGTCTGGGTTGTCCTTAGAGGTGACATCCAGGAAAGGTCCTGGATCTCTCCGGAATCTGGTGGCCAGCTCCTGAGAGGCCCAGCAGACCTGCAGAAAGGCCTTCATGCCAGCCTCTGTCTGTGCCACGACCTTGGCTGCTCAGCCTCTGATCTCTGTGGAACAGCGTGGTGGTCCGGGCTGTGCTGGGTAAGGGTTCCATCTCCTGCAGTATTTAAACAGATTCTGAAAAGATGTGTTCCTCTAGCAGTCCTGATCCAGAATAAGCTTCTCCAGGGTTTGACTTTGTGATTGCTTCCTGCAGGGCAGTCTCCCCAGGAGCCCCACACTCAACCCCAGTGGGCGGAGGGCCCAGCCAGAGGGCCCACATCCACCACACCTTCTACTACTACATCTCAGTCTTCTGCTGCCAGAGACCACCTCCCACCCAGGGAGTATGACAGCACACTGTAAGCCACTCCAAGGAGTGACAGAGACAACAACGGGTGTACGAGCCAGCACTTCCAGGATGCAAGTGAGGATGGGCAAATCGGGCCAGAGACAGAATGAATTCCAACAACTTCAGGGTAAGGAAAGACCACCAAGCCCCAGGGAGCAGGGGAAGTCCAGCCCCTGAGCAGGTGAAGCAGGCAGGGAGAGAAGGACTGAAAAAAGTGTGTGAGGTAGAGGGAGGGACAGGAGGGAGGAAGAGAGAGACAGAGAGACAGAGAGAATGGAATCCACCAAGGTTAGGGAAAGAACCAGCACAAAAGACGCTGACCTTTGCTCCCATTCCAAGGCTTCTTTTGTTTTATCCCAAAGTTGGATGCTGAACCTCTAGGGACCACGTAGAAAACCTCACTTTTCCTATTGCCCTGGAGAGTCTGGTTAAGAACGAGAAGCTGAGGGCCTCCACCAAAAAAGGCTCTTGCTCTTCAGGGCATGTACTGTCCATGAGGGGCCGATCTGCCAGATGCTAGATTCCTACCCACTCAGAATCCTTTTTATTTTATTTTTTGAGACAGAGTCTCAAAGCCCAGGCTGGTCTTCCTCTGTAGCTACATATGACCTTCAACTTCTGACCTTCCTGTCTCCACCTCCCAAGCGCAGAATGGCAAGTGGATGCAGTGCCGAGACTGACCCCAGGCCTGGTGTGCGGCAGGCAAGCACTCTACCAACTGGGCCGCATCCCCAGCCCATCACCTAAGGTTTCCAATGTCCATGGTCACCCTCTGACCCCAAGCCCAACTTCCCTAGTCAGCTTGAGACCACATCAGACACCATCTGCCCTCTAGGGGCTCAGGTGGGAGCAGACGGGGCATGTGGCAGTCGGCATTGTGCTCCAAGTTCTAGCTCTCCAGGTTCCCACAGAGAGAGGACTGGGGTTGTCTCCGTTTTCTCTCATTTCCTAAGAGCAGCCTAAGGTTTCCTGGCACACTTCCTTCTAGCTCAGACTTATACCTAGACCCATTTGAAGTCTTCAAAACAAAGTACCTAAAGCTCGCCCTCCATCACAGGCGGCAGCTTGCAGAGGCCCACCCCTCAGACCTGTGCTGTCAGCTTGATTCTCTGCATTTTGAACCCACCACTCAGGATACCTCTGCCCATTCCATATCTTGATCCCTATGGCTCCAACGCCACAGGTTGTGAAAAGTGAAGAGATGCCAATCTGAATAGTTGTGTTTCCTTGAGCCAGTGACTGCACATCTGAGGGCCGAGGCCACCTATCTAATGCGGATGGGCGATGCAAAATAAAGATGCAAGGCTTTGTTTTGTTTTTATTTGTTTTTTTGGGACAGGGTTTCTTGGTGTGGCCCTGGCTGTCCTAGAACTCACTCTGTAGACCAGGCTGGCCCCAAACTCAGAGATCCACTTGCCTCAAAGTGATTAAAAATTTTAAGGTGAAGCAAATATTTAATTAAGCATGGACACCTGGGGGTGATGGAGGTGTCCTGAGATGGAACACTCGGAACAGCCCTGGGGAGTGTTGGCTTTTTACGGGCCGTCCCATTCGGAGGTGAAGCGGGCACAGTGGTGCCTGTAGTCCAGCACTCCGAGGGCACGGGAGGAATGCTGCAAGTTCACTCAAGCTCACAGGCCCTCGAGCGGCCCGCGGACAAGCTTTGATTTTTCTGCGTTGTCAAGTCGACCTAACAGGGACTCGGCTGTGGGTGGCAGAACTGATTTCTTACTAGACGTTTTTCATGACATTACAAGTCAGCTGCACCTACCTTGGCTGTCACTAAACATTGAGAAAAGAGAAACACCTCCAAACTTATGTACCACAGGCAAGACAATCTTAAAGTCCAAGATGGCTCGGTGGGTAGAGTCGACCTGAGTTTGACCCCCAGATCCAGAAGGTGCACTTCCACTTTGATGGAGATAGACAACTCCATAAAGCTGTAGTGATGCCCGCACCCACACACAACAAATAACCCAGCCATCCTTTTACCAAGTCTGTCCCTTTCATCTTTCTTGAATGCATTCACCTACTTAGCCGGACTCCGCAGAGCTGCTTGCAGCCACAGAGGGAATGTGTGCTAGGCTGGAGGAATGGGTTTTTTGAGACAGGGTTTCTCTGTGTAGCCTTGGTTGTCCTGGGCTCATTTTTGTAGACTAGGCTGACCTCGAACTCAGAAACCAGCCTGCCTGTGCCTACCTGAGTGCTGGGGTTACCACAGCACCTGGCTGAGAATGGGTACTTTTTATGGAGGACAGGAGCCTGGAGGGGCTCAGGCACTTGCCATTAGTCCCCGGCTAATACTGAGTGTGGGCTCTTGTCATTCTTACAACCTGGTCTTCAGTTACTTCAGCTACGCATCCACTGCTCACACAACCCATCTATTTTTTTTTTAATTTAGTACATTTCTATATTTACTTGTGCACATGTGCGGGCGTGTGTGTCCCACGGTACACATTTAGGGGCCAGAGAACAACCTGTAGAGATTGTTTCTTTTCTTCCACATTGTGGGTCCCAGACATTAAACTCAGGTTGTCAGGCTTATTACCAAGCCATCTTACTGGCTCCAACCCATCTAACTGAGCACCCAGTACAGCCCCAGAGGGTGGGAGGACACAGACATGTAGAAGAAATGGAGGCTCTGGAATTTAACTGTCCCCATCCCACCCCAGGCCCCATGGCCATCATAGTCCCAGCTGGAGGCCAGCACAGGCCCTTTCCCTGAGATCACCCATGGATCTGACCTGTGCCCCCTCCACAAGACTGGTGTCTGCCAAACCACCATCAGTCCTTCCTCCTCTCCCTCCACAGACGCTAGTGGCCTGTAGGCTGCTGCTGTCCACATTCCTCGCACCTCGAGCCCAGCCAGCCACTGAGAAGGCTCCCACATAATCTGGCCTATAAATCATTGCCATTGTGTTTGCCCCTCTGCAGTTAGCTACCCCTGGACTCACTGGGTATTTCCAACTCTGCCTGGGTAGAGGCCAGCTCTCCATTATTAATTAATCTGGGAGGTGTAGGCTGCATTCCTGGTCACCTAGCCACTTCTTCCTTAGTTGGCAACTCACGGGCCTTTGAGTAACATCAAGCCTTTCATAGTGTCCTGGCCATGTCTTGTGGAAAGGGTGTTTGGAGCCAGAGCTAAGTAAAGATGACAGCAGAACACCCAAACACCCTGACACCTCCCTTCTGTCCACCTGGGTGTACTGCAAGATGCTTCCGTTTCTCAGTTTGTGAATGGATCTGTGTGTTTGTAGAGGTTAGCACAAAGGCCTCACATTTGCTCATTCCTTTTTTTTCCCTTTTCTTTTATAAATTATAAATTTATAATTTTATTGATTGCAGTTTAGTCCTTTTGTGTCCCATCTGTAGCTCCCACCTTCCTTCCCTCCCTCTTCTCCACCCATGCCCCTCCCCCAGTCCACTGATAGGGGAGGTCCTCCTCCTCTTCCATCTGATCCTAGTCTATCAGCTCTCATCAGGAGTGGCTGCATTGTCTTCCTCTGTGGCCTGGTAAGGCTGCTCCCCCTCAGGGTGAGGTGATCAAAGAGCAGGCCAATCAGTTTACGCCAGAGACAGTCCCTGTGCCCATTACTAGGGAACCCACTTGGATACTGAACTGCCATGGGCAACATCTGTGCAAGGGTTCTAGATTATCTCCACGAATGGTCCATGGTTGGAATATCAGTCTCAGGGAAGACCCCTGTGCCCAGATATTTTGGTTCTGTTGCTCTCCTTGTGGAGCTCCTGTCCCCTCCAGGTATTTCTATCTCCCCTTTCTTTTGTAAGATTCCCTGCACTCCGCCCAAAGTTTGGCTATGAGTCTACAACCCACTGAAGATGTAGCTCAGTTGGTAGAGTGCTTGCCCAGCTGCAGTGACACACACCTTAATCCCATCACTTTGGAGATGAAGGCAGAAGGCTAAGAAGTTCAAGGTGGCCTTAACTACACAGCTAAATCCAGGGTAGCCTGGGCTGTGCAATGTTTCTCAGTTCATCTGATTACTTCACCTTTTCCTAGATGATGGAGGGAGGGGCAGAAAGGTGGACAGAGGCAAACAAAAACCAAAAAAACCCCAAAAAACTGTACCTGTGTGTGACCCAAACCTCTGTCCACATTAAAAGAAACAATGCCTGGGCCAGGAGTGGTAGTGCATACTTTTAACCCCAACACTCAGGAGGCAAAGGCAGGTGGATATCTGTGCGTTCAAGGCCATCCTGGTCTACATAGTGATTTCCACCCAAGCCAGGGCTACACAGTGAGACCCTGTTTCAAAAACAAAACAAAACAAGTGACCAGCCTTAGTATGAAATCCAAACCGATGAGGGTAAAATCCAGTTGGGAGATCAGAGTACCCCTGACCCAGTACACAAACCTAGGGCCACACAGTGTCCTTAATTCCTAATCAGGAGAGGGGTCTCCCTCTCCAGTAAGCCGAAAGTTCAAATGGGAACTCCACGCCACCAGGAAAGTTGCTGCTAGTTGGGTGATGCCAAAATTAGGCTAGAATCCAGGTCCCAGATCCTCAGGAGACTGAGGCAGCAGGACAGGAGGACTGCCAGTTTTTTGGTTAGAAAACCTAACAAACAAAATACATGGGGTCACTGGCAAGGCTAACTGGCTGCTGGTGTTAACTGAAGCAGCCGCTGTGGTCACCTTCCTCCTTTAGCCCACACCCCATGGGGGTGCCCTGGTCTCACTCCAAGCTGGTTAGTCTGTGGGCACCAGAGACTTGGCACCTTGGGTGGGGGACAGTCTAGAGAAGGTTTCTATGTCCCCTGCTTCGCCTACTGCGTGCCTTATGTTCTGGGGAGTGAGCCTAGGAACCCTGAATGCCCTCTACCACTGAGCTATGTCCTCAGACCTCCTGCCTCAGACCTTGAGACAGGTTCTCACTGAAGTAGCCCAGGCTGACCTGAACTTGTGATCCTCCTGCCTCAACCTCCAGACTAGCTGGGATTACAGGCGAATGTCCCCACACCCAGCTCATGACTGAGCTTCCTGTAACTCTGATGTGCTGCGGCCAAAGGGAGACTTCTGTCTTTTCTTCCCCCTAAGCACTTAGGCTTCTGGATAAAAAGCACTCATTTCGTCAAAATAAATTATTACGTATGTAAGATAAAGCATCAGTAATTAGGACCCATAAATCCGGGCTTTGTAGTAATTCTGAAAGTAGCAGGGTCGAAGTTGAGAAAAAGTTTTGATAAACAAATGCAAAATATAAATACGATTTAGAACAACTGTTTATCTTACTATCACCGTATAAACAGTGCATAGAAGTTACACAATGCACTCATCTGTCCATAACGCAGTTTGTGAGGGATCTCTCCCAGGAAACATTCCCAGCCGGCAGCAGTCTAGGAAGGCTGAAAAACCACAAAACCTGGGTTCTTAGTGTCTTTTCCCGTCACCCCTCAACTCATCATCCTGAGCTAGTGAAGCGGTCCCGAGTTGTCGGAGGTCTATATTTGGAAAGAAGCCGCTGGGCTGGCTCTCCTCTGGCCACCAGTGGCCACCAAGGAAACAGTGGGAACTCTTGGCTTGACATGCCACCTAGCTTCAAGAAGCAGCACTTCCCAGGGTCTTTGGCCAGGGGACCTTGCCAGCTCAGGCACTCCCACTGAGAGTGGGCAAAGAAACACTCAAGCACCCGCTGCAGCTAACAGCTGAGCTGCCCTGTTGGTGGGCCCCCTCCTGGGTAATTCACAAATTAGATCTGCCTTTCTAAGCCATGGGTGGACTAGGTGGTGAACAAGAAGGCAGAAGGGGGTCTAGGGAGACAGCTCAGTCAGTACGAGTGGCTGCTGTGCAAGGAGGACGTGAGTTCAGTCCTCAGCACCCTTGTGAGAAACCAGATTGGTAGTATGCACTTGTAAGCCCAGCACTGGGGAGGCAGAAGCATGAGGAGCCAAGTCAGCCCAGCCCCCTAACCATAAGCCTAGGCCAGTGAGAGACTCTGCCTCAAAAAAACAGGGTGAGCACCTCCTGAGGAACAATACGCAAGGCTGACCTCTGAGCCTACACACATTCCCATACACACATCTGCAAACATGTCACACACACACAGAGGAAGTCAGGGGAGCACAGGTACCCATGGGCTAACAGGGTGTGGGATGGCAGGAAGAGGCTCTGTGAGCCTGTGAAGCAGTAGCTGATAGGGTGCCTTGGACCTGGCTTAAGAGGGACAGACTGCAAGGCCCCAGAGATGTGGGCAAGGGGCCAAGCTGGAAATACCGTAGGCTATTCCAGCTTGGAGAGGTGGCCTTGCCAAGTCGGGAAAGCAGTGCTGACCGGGATGGTGTGTGTGTGTGTGCGTGTGTTGTAGTGGCAGGTTCCAGACAAGCAGATCCCTAAGGGCATAGAGTCAGGAGCAACCTCTTGTATCTCAGGCACATGCGGGCTGGAGCCCTGCCAGGGAGACCCAGAGCCGCCAGTCTTCCCAGGGCACCTCTGTCCTGGTGCTATCTCACAGCGCCTTGCTTAGAGAAACTGGTCAGACTGTAGTACACAGAACCATTCTTTTCTCACTTTCTGGCTTCTGATTCCAGAGATGCTCGCCAGAGCCCACCAAGACCATCTCCCACCACGAGCTCTGTAGCTGGCTCTCTCGCAGGCATTTTGGACTCTTCTAGCTCTCTAATACCAGCATGAGGGCGAAGCAGCCTTGTAGTGGATCGCAGAGCTGGCCAGGGTCTCCCTGTGCCCTCTGAAGAGAAGTAGTCCTTTGGGGTAGGAAGCCTGGTGTATTGAGGATGCCTGTTTTTCTGCTTACAACACAAACTCCTCTGCCCCTTTCTGGTGGGCTTTACACATTGCTATCAATAGGGTTGGTGGAGAGCGCTTCCCTAGCAGGCACAAGGTCCTGGCTTCCATCCCAGCGCTGAAATACATATGTATCAGCGGGGTGTGGTGGCACATGCCTTTAATCCCAGCACTCAGGGAGGCAGAGGCAGGTGGATCTTTGTGAGTTCGAGGCCAGCCTGGTCTACAAAGCGAGTCCAGGACAGCCAAGGGAGAAACCCTGTCTCAAAAAACAAACAAAGAAATATATATACACACATATGTATCAAACATATCAATAAGACAATGAAAGCACAGCTTGTCATGTGCACATGCCCTGCCATAGATGAACACTGTCCACAGACACCATGGGGACTGTGACCCTCATCAGTTAAGCAGCCTGACTGCAATGCCTCTTCCTCCCCTTGACATTTATTCCAAAACTCTCAAACCAACTCACTTCATTGTAAACATGCAATTAGCATATCATTCTTGCCAGAGTCCAGCCTCCTCCACCTTGCAAGGAGCCCCTCCCACTGGCTCACAACAAAGCCAGCAGAAAACCACCCTAACCAGGCCTTGAACATGTGGAGCCCTACTCGGAAACCACAGAAGCACACTCCCGGAAGGGAAAGAGTGGGTACGGTGTTTTCAAGAACCACTAGCTGTGGGTTTGGGTTCCAGCCAGCAGAATGGCCACTGGGGTTCAAGGGGAGTGACTTTGCTTAGGAGCTTGGGCTCTGCTTGCCCCAGACAAATGCCTATTTCGTGCAGGGGCAGGAGACTGAAGGGTGAAGGTAGCGGGGTTGTCAAAGGAAACTGGGGAGACTCTTGCTTATTCCTTCCGGCCAGCTCTGAGCTATTTAGGTGTTATACACATTTTGTTGTTTTCACCCAACCAAAGCAATGAGAACAATCCTAGCTGCTGCTCCAGAGCTGCCTGCAAACCCATAGAAAGTCCCACTCACAGGCATTGTCACCATCGTACTTCTGCCTGGGATTGGATTCTGTGCACTGGCCACCACCCGAGTGGGTCAGGGGACGTTTTCAGGGTAAGGGGGTCTGCCAATCAGACGGGTAGAGCTCTGAAGACTCTAGGGGGGCCTTGCAAGCTACTGTCAAAAAGCAATGTCACACTGCCTCGAGGAGACCCTGGGAGGAGTTAGAGGCTCTCATAATGGATTTGTGGAGAGCTGCTGAACTTCAGGGCTGGAGGTCGCTGAGATCAACCTCCTCCATCTAGAGAAGAGGAAACTGAGGTGTAGAAGCAGAAGTATCTTGACCTGACAGGTGGCACCCTGTCCTGGGTACCAATGAGCCTGAGAAACCAAGACAAGTACTACCGATGAGACCAGCCAACATGAATTATTTTCGCAGAATGGTCTGTTTGTCTCTTCTTGTGGGTTGGAGGGAGAACCCCGCTCCCCGGCTGGCTGTCGAACGCTCCCTGCCTGTGCCTGAGAAGTGACCCGCCCAGCACCACCACGGACTCTCAGGCAGAGGATGTGCGTTGCAAAAATGGGGCAAAGTTTCCTATTCTGAAGATAACATTGTAAGACACAGGAAGTCGAGCAAGGCCTGTGTTTCCAGAAAGCCTCTCTCTGCTCACCCGTTCACAGCCGTTCATAGCCACCTCCGCTGTACAAGACAATCTGAGGCTTGAGGGGGTACGTACTGTGCAAGACAACGGTGTCGTGAATGACAGTAGTCAGGGCCCAGAGAAGAGACCAGACAATGGCCTTACAGGCCACAGACTCACCGGGTCTCCCAGCAGCAAAGCTTGAGACTCCTCTTCAAGTCCTGGCTTCCCCAACCACAAAAGAAAGGGGTTAAGAGAGCCCTCAGTCAAGATTCCCAGGCCCCACCCCTGGAGTCTCCGATTCATGTGTTCTGGGTGGAGTCGAGGCTCTGTGTGTTTTGCACAAGATTAGGAGGCCCCTGTGCTGGACCTGACAGGTCATGATGGGAGGAGTGTGGCACAGAGGTGGGAGAGATGGCTTCCTCAACAGCTGACAAGGGCAAGGGCACCAAACAAATCAACCTCCTTGCACGAGGCGGCTGCAACCGCTCTGGGGCCAGGGCTGGCTGACTGGCTGGGAAAGCCATACGCTGGGGCCAGCATGAAGACTCTGACTCAGGGGTCGGAGCGTATGTGAGGAAAGGCCCCTGGGAGACTGCAGCCCTTTCCTATGGGACTCTGAATCCAGGATCACGGTTCAAATCCTGCTTCTACCAGTGGTCCAGATGAATACCTGGGATGAATAGTCTTAGCACCCCTGGGCCTCCATGTCTGAAGCTGGGTAACGGGTCAAAATTGCCTGCCACCGAGAACTGCTGGAGGGTGAGTGCATTTTCTGTGCACTCACCACATGCCAGGCACACGCCGTTCTCAGAAGGATCCTGAGAGCTGGAGGTGACTGACTGTCCTGCTTTCCTAGTCCCTCCTGATCTTTAAAGGTCAAGACCAGAGGGCGGCTCGGGATTCACGCATCCAGTCTGAGGCAGTACCTCCTACAGGAAGGCTCCCCACTGAACTGCCTTCCTTCCTCTGCCCTGAAATACACAAGACTGGCCTAGCACGCCTCTGTCTGTAAGGACATGACCTGAACATTATAAATGAGAGACAGCAAGGCCAGGGTGAGCAGAGGTTTGGAGGTGTCAAGAGCGTGAAGTATGGGGAGCCACAGAGGGGAAAAAGACAAAGCAGGGCACACAGGTGGAAGACAAGGCTACAGTGGGTTTCTCTGACCCGATCCCAGAACCCACAAAAGGTCCAGTAAGGATGTGGCTGTAGAGGCTGGCTGGGAACCCAGCGTAGGAGACTGGGGGAATCCTGTTGCCATGTGTGGGCACAGCAAGCCATGGCAGGGTGCTGAGCAAGGGGTGAGGGGGTGCCTAGATCCCTCTTCCTGTCCCCACTGTCCACTGGATCCTAGAACTAACAACCAAATACTACAAGGTGGGGCCTCTGCCAGTGCTGAGTAGAGGAGAACAGAGGCCTGCACTGAAGAAACCTCTTTCTCGGTTCCAGGCTCCAATCAGGTAAGACACACTACTTGAGTTTAGAAATACCAAGGATGGGCCGGGGAGGTGGCTCAGTTAGTAAAGCCCCATACTGCACAAACCTAAGGACCTGAGACTGGATCCTCAGAATCAGTATAAAAACTGGGCAGTGTAGCCAGGCGATGGCGGCACACGCCTCTGATCCCAGCACTGGGGAGGCAGAGGCAGGCAGATCTCTGAGTTCGAGGACGGCCTGGTCTACATAGTGATTTCCGGGCCAGCCAGGGATACACAGAGAAACCCTGTCTTGAAAAACAAACAAAAGAAACTGGGTACTGTAACCCCAGTGCTGAGCAGTGGGGGGATTGGCAGGGAAACTGAGGTGGAATGGCAGTCAGATCCCTGGACCTCTCTGGACAACAGGCCTACCCAATTAGTGATTGCCTTCATCCTACTTCTCTTCAGTCATAAGAGCCAAAGGTGTTCAGATGTTTACCTTTTTTTGTTGTTTTTGTCTTTAAAAAAAAAACACTTACCCTGTGGTGTATGTGTGTATGTGTCTGTCTGTGGTGTGTGTCTGTATGTAGAAGGCTTCGGATCCCCTGGGGCTGGTTGTGGTTGTGACCTGTCAGATGTGTTTGCTAGGAACTGAACTTGGGTCATTCGGAAGAACAAAGTGTTCTTAACCACTGAGCATGGCTCCAGCCCCAGGAGTTAACTCTTAGGAGCGACATGAGAGAGACACCTGCTTTATCTGTTTGTTTCATATTTTTTACAAAGACCATATGGTTATACTATTGTGTAAAACCACACTGCTACAGATCTAATAACAAAGCAGATGTTCTGAGGAGCCGAGAGAGTGGAGGGTGCTTGCCTACCACACTCCTCACCCTATGTTCAATCTCCAACACTACACTAACAATTTCAGCATTCCAGATGTAGAAACAGAAGAATCAGAGCCCAAGGTCATCCTTGGCCGTATAGTGAGCTCTGAGCCAGTCTGGAACACATGAGCATGAGGAAGAAGAAGAAAAGGAGGAAAGAGGAGGAGGAAGAGGCTGATGAGGAGGAAGAGGCTGAGGCAGAGACATGATACACACGCAAGTCCAGGTGTGGTGGCCTTCTCCTGTAAGGTTCACCATTATGGAGGCAGATTGCTCACCAGGGCTACCTATGAGACCCAGGAAAAAGGACGGGGCCTGATGTCATATCCCTTTAATTCTGGGACTTGGGAAACATAGGCAAGCAGATTTCTATAGGTTTGAGGCCAGTCAGGTATACATAGAAATTCAAGGCCCAACAGGGTTATGGAGTAAACTCCTGTCTTTTAAAACTTTTGATCAGCTGGGTGGTGGTGGCACACGCCTTTAATCCCAGCTCTTGGGGAGGCAGAGGCAGACGAATCTCTTGAGTTTTAGGTCAGCCCAGTCTACAGAGTGAGTTCTAGGATAATCAGGGCTACACAGAGAAACCCTGACTTGAAAAACCAACCAACCAACCAACCAACCAACCAACCAACCAACCAACCAACAAAAACAAAAACAAAAAACCTTTTGATCAGCAAAGTTCCATGTGCTTTTCCACAAAGCACCTCGGTTCTGGATGGTTTTATGATGTCATAATACCAGCTAGAGTCATTTGGGAAGAAGGAACCTCAACTTAGAAGATGCCCTCAACCACACTGGCCTCTGTGAGGCACATTTTCTTGATTAATGACTAGTGTGGGAGGTCTCAGCCAACTGTGGGTGGTGTCATCCCTGGGCAGGTTTACCTGGGTGCCCCAGGCAAGCAGGCTGAGCAGGTCAAGGAGAGAAAGCCAGTAAGCAGCACTCCTCCATGGCTTTGGCTTCTATACCTGTCTCAGGTTCCAGCCTTGAGTTCCTGCCCTGACTTCCCACATTGCTTTTGGTTGTGAGCTTTATTACAGCAATAGAAACTCTGACTAAGACAGCCTTATCCCTCAGACACAGCAACTTGGTATAAAGGGAGTCAGTGTGGAGTTTGCTTTCACGGAGGGCTCCAACCTGCCAGTCACTCTAGTGTGTCTGTCCGTCTCTAGTCCTACATTTGCAGAGAATCTGATGCCTACCATCCAGGCCCTGGACTGGGCCTCCTATTCTGTCACCCTGCCAGCACTTCCTTCCTGGCCTCTGGACATTTAAGCATGCACGGCAGAATTCCTGCTCAGGGCAGAACAGGCCCTTCAGGGCCCCTAGCTACTACTGCCTTACATGCTCTCCAGCCATATGGGCACAGCCTCCTCCAGTTGTGAGTCAAGGCCAGGGCCCAGAGGCCAGAGACCCAGCCTTGGGGAAGAGGAGTCCCGATGGCATCCCTAGGAGCAACAGGAGGGAGACAGCAGCTCCAGGAAATCCCTCTGTCTCTGGGCTTCAGTCTGCTTCACTCCCAGTCTATCCACTCCCTTAGGGCCCAAGGCCTCTGCCCTTCTTGCTGCTTCTAACTAGAACAAGGGTAACTAAAGGAGCCCCTAATTCCAAAGAAAGGGCATTTCCCACTGTGTGTACCAGGTGTACCAGGGCTTTGGGGAACTCCCTGACCCAGATTTGCTCATTCTGAGGCAGGTTTAGAGCACACACCTCACTTCCTCCTGGGCTCCAACACGCCATCAGGGGCCAGCGGTTTATGAGTTTACAAAGGCATTCCATAGCCATCTGCTGGGGCTCAACAGCTCTCCATTGGATCTTATGTTGCTGGAAGACAAGGCCTAAACCTCAAGACCAGTTAACAGCAGGGGCCCCAGGCTTTACCTAAGAGTAAGGATTCCCAGTTGGGCCTTTTTTTTCCACCACAGTACAACTGCTTCAAAGACATGTGGGTAGATCTTTTCTTTTTGTTTTCTGATTTTTAATTTTGGGGTTTTGTTCGTTTGTTTTTGAGACAGGATCTCTTTATGTAGCCTTGGCTCTCCCAGAACTTACTATGTAGACCAGGTTGGCCATAATAGAGACAGAGGAAGGTGCCTTCCTAGGGAGAAGAAACAGCCCTGTCGCCATGTCAGCTGCTCCTGATTTACTGTCTTACTCTAGACAAGCTACTTCCCTCGTTTCTTCAAACTAGAGGGGCTACAGACTAACAGTGACCCCACTGCCCTCAACGGAACCACTGGGGCAGATGGCTTTTGAGTGGAAGGTTCTGCTATGTAGAGGGGACCCTCCCCTTTGTGGGTACGTGGGAGGGAGGAGGGAAGGCAGGACAATGGAAACACGCATTTCAGAGCTGGGGTAAACAGCCCTGTTGGCATGGTGGCGCAGGCAGAGCCCATGAACCAGAATCCTGAAACCGTTAAAAATAGGAAAAGAAATGGCACAGTTCACATATTTTTGCAAAGCTAAGTCAAACCAACATCTGCAAAAAATATCCCCGTTAAACAGAATCGCAGGATTTCATTAAGTAAATTGCAAGTTGGCAAAAATTCTGAAAGAAAGGGGAAAAGCCACGGGCTGGCCTGTAATTTAAACCTCATTCTAACTGTGACAGTATGACTGCAAAAGGGTTCCTTTTCCAAACGAAAGGAAAAATAAAATAAAATAAAATAAAATCTAAGGGAAAAAAATAAGGTTTTTTTTTTTCCCAAGAGGGCCTCCTGCACGCCGCCCCTCCCCCAGCCTCCAAGCGGGCAGCGTTTTCCGGAATTGCAGTGGTACCTAGTTTCCCAGTTTTCCCACGGATACAACAAATGGGGGGCAGAAAGGGGGATGTGGAGGAGAGGGAGGAAAAAGTGAACACAGAGTCACCACTGTCACCTCTAATTAGGGTGTGTGTGAGTGTTTTCCCTTACCAAAATGGCTAGAAGCACAGACCCCTTGGGACTCTCCTTCCCTCCCCAGGCCTTGAAGTGCAGCCCTACTGTGGTTTCCCCCTGGCTAGACTCCCTTATGAAGTGGAGGCTGGGCTCAAAGGCTTGGGGATGGGGGTGGTCCCTGCTGCTCCCCAGCCTGGTCTATCAGGCATCTTTAAAGTACAGTACAAACAGTCCACAATCTGGGGGCTTAGGGAGGGTCAGTGAGTGGCAAAGAGGAAAGCACCCTGTAACATCTCAGGGGTCCACAGAGCCCGGGAGGGCGGGGGCGGGGGGTCGCTGCTGCCAGGCTTCGGGGCTGGGATATAGCCTTGTTGTGAAGCTATGTCTTGGGAGGAAGGGGGGAGGACAGGGCGGGGGAGTTAGGGCGGGGGAGTTAGGGCGGGGGAGTTAGGGCGGGGGAGGGCAGGGCAGTGGGGGCAGGGGGGATGAGACTGGGGCTTGGTCCACACTGAGCACATGTTTTAGAAGAGCTGCCCTAGGGCTCCTGGACCTCGGTATGTCTGGGCATTTAACAGTGAAAGACATGCTGCCCTCCACCCCCACCCCATAGAAACCTCTGGAGGAATCTTCTAGTCACCAACCCAAAAGAGATAAATGACAGCTGCCCACCTCACCCCATCCTGCCTGAGAGAATCGAAACATCCTCTCCTGGTACACATGGGAAACTGAGGCCTAGCAATGGGTAGTGAGCTGGTCTTTGCCATGTATCTGGAATACAGTACTGTTTCCACACTCACAAAGCCTGGAAGTCCAGAAAGACCAACCTGGGAGAACCTGCTGGATGACTCTCTGAGCTGTGACCTGCCCTAAACACCTTTAGGAAGGAAGCCTTTGAAGGGTGGAGAGCTGTGGAGCCAACAGCCAGCTCCTTTCTCCAACCTGATCCACTGCTGAAGTTTCAAATAAGATTTACTTTAGAAAGATGAACAAGGCCAGAAAGGGAAAGACACTTACCCAAGGACACACAGCAAAGGAGCAAGGCCAAATGGATTGTAAGCAAAGCAACCTGCATGCCTGAGCACCCTCATCCTCATCCCGGCCCATCTTGTATCTGCCAAGAGTCTCATCAGGACCCTTCCACTGGTGTCTTCAGTGAACTTCTGAGCACAGTTGTCTAGCCCCGTTGTCAATCTTCCTAATGCTGTGACCCTTTAGTATAGCCCCTCACAACTGGCGACCCCCAAGCATAAAGTTACTGCATTGCTACTTCCTGACTGTAATTTTGCTACTGTTATGAATCACAATGTAAATATTGGGTCTTAGGTGACCTCTGTGAAAGGGTCATTCAACTCCCCAAAGGAGTCGCAACTCACAGATTAAAAACCATTGATCTAGAGTCAAAATGTGCTTTTATTCTCTGAGCCTCAGAGAATCCATTTGTAAAATCAGGATGGTTATCAACTGGACCCCACTCTCAAGACAGGTATCAGGACTCTGGGAGATAACTAAAATGGCCTTGGCGATCAGCTAGCAGGCTCTCATTCCACACGGCCCCAGCTGCCGGCACAGAGATGCCCTGTGAAATTTGTATGGTGTACCTACACCAGGGAGGGTACATGCTGGAGAAGTGGCTCAGCCCTGCTCTTACAGGACGAGAGTTCAGCTCACAACCACCTGTCCTGGCACTCTGGGCTCTGTATAGGGGTGCCTTTACAGAAGCGATGCCAATGTCCGGGTCTCTGGATCACCAGAAAATGAAGAGGGTTCCTTTGGACCACAGCATCTAATACCAATCCATCTCACCACCCAGACACACCTACCCCAGTATAACCAGAGAGGATTCTCTCCTGAGGAGCAGGGACAACACCAACTTCCTGGGCTTCAGCAACGTCAGCGCAAAAAAGTGAACAATGTCCTCAATGGCTTTCCAGAGGAGTGAGTGAGAGCTTGTGTAAAGTGCTTAATAGTCCCTTAGCAGAAGGCTTCTAAATGCTGTGCTGCAGTGTTTCCCACGGCTCATTCCTACAGAAGGGACAGAGGGAAGGCAAGCTGGGCATCAAGCGCCCAGTGACACCAAGTCTCCACATGACATGAGAAAGCCCTAGTGTGTCTGGGACTTTTTCCTCTCCTCCTGCATTCTCCCTGGGCCTGGGCAAGTGCTGTGTGCATGCTGGGTGATTGTCAGAAGCCAAAGTCCCATGAGTCATAGCATCTGCCACAGTGATCCACTAAGATAGGGAAGGAAAGACCACCCAGCCAGGGTGGTCAAGTGTCCTCCTCCATGAGGTGTCTACCTCCCCAGCAAATCGACTTTACAATGTATTGGCCTTGACACAAGAAAAGAGAGACTCAGGAGATGCCTGGACTCAGTTTCCTGAAGGCTACAAGTAGAGTGGGAAGAGGATGCCCATTTTGTGGGTATCTTTAGGTACCACATAGGCTCCATCTGGGCTGAGCTTAGACTAGCCCCCCTTTTTCTGATTTTGCCCTAAGAAGGGAAACAAATGCCTGCAGATCTGAGTCACCAACGTGTCCCCCAGCTTCCCACAGAACAGGCAGACCCAGTTGGCAAAATTCTTTCTCCAGAGCCTCTCACAAATACTCACAGACCTGTCTACACACACACACACACTTCACCAGGCTTCTCCACAGGGCAAGGTCTCTCTGAGCCACCAGGGCCTGGTACATGGCGCCACAGAGGATGTGAACTGAATGATTTAAACCAATATAACCACTGAATGTTGAGTCTTCAGCAGCTCAGGGCAGATGACTACACCTGGACTGCTAGCAGCTCACTCCGGTGCCAGGAATGCAAGCCCGGGAGTGTAGTAGGGTAACAACCCAGTTCCATTGCCCCAGGGAGGACAGAGTGCCCATTGTCTGAGTGCACACAGTGTCAGCCGTCCACAGAGGCAAGGGGCTCCAAGATGTCACCAGCTCCACCCCAGGCTGCTAATCCTTACTTTCTGGCCTTTCCTGGGTCAACTCCTCTTCTGTCTCAGGCTCTACACTTGGTAACACCCACGTTAGGAAAACCTTCCTTGGCATTGATCATATCGAGTGGTAGCCAAGCCCTAGTTCCTCGAGAGCTGGGGAGGGCTGAAGGACCAAGGACCAAAGCTTATCTCTCTGCTCAGTGCCCTGCTCCCATTCACAGGCGAACTCCTAGGAGGTGCCCACAAATGGAGCAAGTCAAGTTTGGGGAGTCACTCTGGGAACATCCGCTGGCCACAGGGATGTCTCAATCTTCTGAGCATACAGAAGAGAGCCTGTCCTTATCCTCAGGGCATCTCTAGTCTAGGTGAAGATAAGAGGAACACAGAGAAAGGGGCATGTGCCATCCTAGGGCCTGCCTGGGCAGCACCTAGGGCAGACCTTTGCTTCCCTGAGAGGTGACGAGCCCAAGGTTACAGCTTTGCTATCTTTCATTGAAAACTGAATTTAAGCAGGGCAGTGGTGGCGGAGCATGCCTTTAATCCCAGTAAAGGCAGGACAATCACTGAGTTCAAGGCCAGCCTGGTCTACCATGAGTTCCAGGACAGCCAGGGTTACACAAAGAATCCTTGTCTGGAAAAAATAAGCAAGGAAAGGAAGGAAGGAAGGAAGGAAGGAAGGAAGAAAGAAAGGAAGGGAGGGAGGGAAGGCTTTAAGCTTTTCACAAGGAAATGAAAGAAAGAGAGAGAGAGAGAGAAAGAAAGAAAGAAAGAAAGAAAGAAAGAAAGAAAGAAAGAAAGAAAGAAAGAAAGAAAGAAAGAAAAAGAAAGGGAATTAACTTTAAGCCCCTCCAGGGTCAGGTTATGATTAGCCTTTCTGTGTGCCCTTGGCAGCTAAGAGGGAGCTCTGCCCACCTCAGGTTATCAAAGGGTCATTGGTTCATCTTTGAGAGAGAACACACTCACAGGGCCATATGTGCTCTCAGGTCGCACACAGTAACCTTGAAGGATAAAAGCTGGCCAAGGCTGGCCACCTTGCTGCAAACACAGGCTCTCACTGGCTCCAAGTCCTAGCAACCTGGCACTTCCTGCTAAGTACCAAGCACTTGGGCAAGCCAGTGGGTGCCCGGGGATACTCTGTCTGCATCCCTTCCTTTTCTAGATCTTCAGAGGGCCTGCAGGATTTCTACTCATTTTTAAAACCAGGTCCAGACAACAGAGGCAGATAGACACAGAGCCACGGACTCAGCCTAGGCATCAGGTATGCGGACCAACAAAGTTAGAAATGGAGTTGGTACAATGGGAACCCTGGGTTCAGTTCCCTGTGCTCCATAAAACAGGTGTGTACACGGGATGCCAACACGGGATGCCAACACTGGAAGCAGGAGATCACAGCGCAAGGTCACCCTTAGCTATGCAGCCAGTTTAGGCTGGCCTGGCTGCGTAGCAGGGAAAGGGCGGGGGGAAAAAAGGGAGGGGAGGGAAAGAAACTGAGTCTCAGAGAGGATCAGGGACTACCCAGGACTGCAGGGTTCACGCCCAGCAAGGAAAACACTGGGGACATTTGGAAAAGCAAACCTCTTCCAAGTCTCTCCCTGTGGCTTTACAAGGAAACTCCCATGGAGTCTCCTTTTCCCGATAATCCTGGGCAAAGGCAAGTTAAGGAGCTGAGCAGCGGGGAGGGAAAGAGCGAGGGAGGGGCGGGAGAGCAATCCCCCTCCCCGGAAAGGGCCCTGAGAGCTAGTGCCGAGAGTCGGGGCAGTTTCCAATGCTAACCTTCAGATGAAAGTATACCCTTCAATTAAATGTTGAAACCGTGTTTTCTCATACTAAATCACTGAAGCGTTTGCGCATTCCTTGAATATCTCGGGGCACTGTTCATTTTTATTTATTGTTGTAACCCAATGCCCTTAGCAGCGTGAATGGTGCTATTCGAGGGAAACTTGTTTTGCAAAGGGGAAAGCTGTCCCAGGTCTCTTAAAAGGTTCATTATGTGCAGGGTAACTCAGCTCTATTAATAATCTGGACTGTATGGGCAGGACTTGCTTCCCAGCGAGCATTATATTTTCTGCCCTTCTGTAAACAGGTCCTCTGCACAAATGCTTTGATATTCAATTCCTCCCTGGCTCCCCTACCAACACCAAGAGCACCACCAGCACGCCTCTCTAGGCCTACCCCTAACAGAGGAGGGGGAGTGGTGGAAAGAAAGAAATCACCATGCACACATACTTTTTCAATTAAGCCATGCTTGGTGCCAAAATATATGGATCCCACTAATAGCCATAAGTAATCTGAAGGTCTTTCCCCCAAATATTTTGATTATTTTACAAATCCCCCAAGGAATGTACTCTTAGGGTGATTTATGGTGCCCAGGGAGGCTTGTGATTAGAGGGAGGGATCTGGCTGCAGTCGGCTGGGTTAGGATGTAGGGCTGGCTGGTTGCCAGGGTCAGGAGAAGGGGGGCTCTCAGGGAGATGGCAGGTCACCTCAGTAAGGGTGAATAGGGTGAGGGCAGTGGGTCTGAATGGGACATATGGCTATAATCAGTAGCCAAGGAAATGATGGCTGAGGCAGAAGTGACCACCACAGACAATCCCTGATATCTACCAAGTCCAAGTTTCTTTGTTCATTTTCTCTTTGAGAAAGGGTCTCACTAAGTAGCCCAGGCTGGCCTCAAACTGGGTATCCACCTGCCTCATTTTGTGGCAGGTGCCACCATGCTTGCTTGCACTGTGCATTCTTTGTGCGCAGTGTGTGGATGTTTGTGTGCGCACATGTGCATGTACACATATACGTGTGTGTATATAGAAGCCAGAGACCAACTTCAGTGTATATGTGTCATCCTGTTTTGTGCATGTGTGTACACATACTTGACCAGAGGTCACAGTGTCTTCTTCAATTGCTATCTATCTTACTTTTAAGAAAATGGTCTCTTTCTCATGACACTTGGAGCTCACCAGTTGGCTCACAAGCCCCAGGAACCCTCTCATTCTTTGCCCCAGCGCTGGGATTACAGGCACATTCATGCCAGGCCTTCCTCCAATGGGTGCTGGTCTTCATGCATGCATGCCAAGCCCCTCTCCCCGTGAGCCACCACCCTTATATTAGGAGTTGAAATGTTCTGCTTAATCTTCATTGAATTAAGACCTCAAGCTTTCCAACCCCTTAAAAAAATTGTCAGTCTGTCTTTCGGCCATAGCATGTGCATGAAAGTCAGAGGACAACTTGCAAGAGTCGGTGCTCTCCTACTTCGTGTGTTTCTGGGGTTGAATTCAGGTGTCGGGCTTGGTGTCCTTCCCAGGCACACCTTTACTAGATGACCCACCCCTCCCACCCATTTTTCAGTTTTTAATCAACGGCTGTGACTAAGGGGAAACACAGAGGTTGGGAAAGCTGACTCAGAGCTCAAGCTCCCCATGACTGATCTTCGTGCGAACAGCAATGCTGGCACCCGGAGGGGGAGGTGCCACGGCCAGGTGGCTCTGCTAACAGTACTTCTCAACTCCCAAGGATCCCACCACCTTAAGCCCCAGTGACTCCTGGAGAGGTCAACCTGGACAAGGGGTTCCCACTGTGAACTCCTTGTCAGCCAGAGGCACACAGCCACCCACAGTGCCTCAGAGAGGGCTCACCCTGCCGCCCCTCCCACCATGCAGGCCATCCTCTCCCTACTTGCCAGAGAGAGAAAAGAATCTCTGTTCTGTCCTCTTGGCTGGGGGCTGTCCCTGCAGAGCAATGGGTCTGGTTATATTAACTGCATTACTCTATAAAATGAAAATCAGCCAGAAGGAATTTCACATATTAGTTCTCTTATCCCAGTGACTGACATGCTTAATGTTTGAATGCACAACATCCTGGTAAGTGGCTTAAATATATCCATCCCTTATTTAGACTTCAAAATAATGTTGACTCTTTGCAGCCCTGGGTCCACACAGCAATGTGAGGGAGTCGATTCTGATTTGAGGTTCAGGGAGTCCATGTGGGAGGAGGGGCTGCACTCAGAGGTGGCTCCTTGACCAGATTCATAAGCAAGCCTCTGGTCAAGCTACCGTCAAACTGAAACTCTTCAACTGACCACTGAGCCTGAAGTCAGTCATGTGGCCAGGCCTCTGTGACAAAACTCACGATACCAAAACCAAGGTAGTTACTGTATCACCCTCCCACACTCGGAGGATATCCCAAAATGGCGCCCTCCCCAAAGGAAATGACTCTTTTGTAGGTTTCTCTGTGTGGCTCTGGCTATTCCCAAATTCACTATGCGTACCGGGCTGGTCTGAACTCACAGAATTCCCTACTGCCTCCCAAGTGCTGGGACTAAAGATGGCTCTGTTCTATTTGTTTGTTCATTTGTTTTTTGAGACAGGGTCTCATGAAGGCTAGCCTGGCTCTGTTCTCTCTCTCTCTCTCTCTCTCTCTCTGTCTCTCTCTCTGAGGCAGGGTCTCATGAAGGCTAGCCTGGCTCTGTTCTCTCTCTCTCTCCTCTCTCTCCTCTCTCTCTCTCTCTCTCTCTCTCTCTCTCTCTCTCTCTCTCTCTCTCAGGCAGGGTCTCATGTAGGCTAGCCTGGGTATGACCATCAATTTCTGATCCTCCTGCCTCCACATGCCCAGTGCTGAGATTATGTAATCTGGGAATTGGATTTAGGGCTTTGTGCATGCTAGGCAAGCACTCTACCAACTGAGCTGTATCTCCAGTTCCACAAGAAGATTAAAAAAATTATTTATTTTTATGTGTATGAGTTTTTTGCCTGCTTTATCTGTGCACAATGCCCATGCAGTGCTTATGGTGGCCAGAAGAGGGCATCTGATCACCTGGACCTGGAATCCCAGTAGTGAGCAACACGCTGGTGCTGGGAATGGAACCTGGGTCCTCTGGAGAAAGCCAGTGCTAAGCACTGAGCTGTCACCCAGGTGACTTTTACTAAGCCTGTATGCACACAGCTCTGTTCCAGCCCATGAACCACCCCATCCCAGGGCTAAGCCAGAGGGGAACAATAGGCAGGGACCTTGAGGATGTAGAACAAAGGGCCAGCTTGCAGGGAGGGGAGACTGTTACTTCCAGAAACTCGCGCGTCAACCTAGTGGCATCCTCCATGTAGCCCCACTTGCCTTTTGGAAGGTCCCAAGTTTGTGGGGACAGGAAGTCCCCAGCCTTGCCAGCATGAAGTAGGACAGGAGTCACTGGCTGCTAGCTCCCACGCCCCTCTCTCTCCTTACCAGGTCCAACCTGCTCCATTGCCCTGCCTCAATGCCCTCCGGCAGATCACAGGAGCTGCCAGCC
Source organism: Pachyuromys duprasi (assembly GCA_028658305.1). Taxonomy (NCBI): domain Eukaryota; kingdom Metazoa; phylum Chordata; class Mammalia; order Rodentia; family Muridae; genus Pachyuromys; species Pachyuromys duprasi. The sequence goes on along the minus strand of CM053749.1, from coordinate 51,673,238 downwards.
TGCACCAGCAAAACCCTTGAAGGCCACACCTCCCTGCTCAGAGTGGGCCACAGACTCTGGCTCCAAACTGGCTGCAGGAAGTGTTATGAAGGCAGAGTGCCTCAGGGTTTCGGAGGGACTTCAAGGGGGCTTTCCAACCAGATATAAGGAGATCGTCACTACAAATAAAAGCAGATTTTGAAGAGCTCAGAGAGCATTTGCTACCAACGATTGCCTGTGCTTGAACATCCAAGGCCCAGAAACGGAAATGGACATGCCCAAGGTCACACAAGAAGCTGGAGGCAGAGGCTGTGCGGACCTGTGCTTTCCCAGCCTTCGTCCTGTGCTAGGCCACTCTAGCCACTCTAGGTCAAGTACCCTGAGGAAGGGCAGGTGAAAAGGGAACCACTGAGAGGTCATGTGGGTGTGACAGGGGTCCTCTGGTAGAGTCAGGAACGGAGGCAGAAGGCTCAGCAGCCTGGAGGCTACAGCAGTGGGGTCGGGGGATGGGAGAGACCTCAAAAGCAGGCGGCTTGGCTGGGGCCTCTCTTCCCGAAAATAAACAGCACACAATCTTATTCAAAACAGAGGGGCGGGGGAGGGGCTGGCTGCGTGCTCTCTGGAGGTGGGGAGGAGAGGCAGAGGAACCAGACCTGGACAGCAAATGACCCTCACCCCCAGGTCACCTGGGAGCTGGAGTCTTGCCAAATCAACTACTTCCCTGCTACCTCCTGACCACAGACAACCAGACTCTTGGCCCCAAAGCAAAGAACAACAAAAGGCAAAAGCCCCCTTATTCCAGAACCAAGAATAACGCCCTTAAAAACAAAACAACAAACAAACAAAACAATTAAAGCTTCGTTAACCTTGGGCTCCGTGCTCAGGCCCTGCAGTGACCTAGAACGAGCACAGGGAAATGCAGTGTGCAAGCGGCCCAACAGTGGCCCATCCTGCGTTCCTTCCCAGCTCACACCACTTCACCCCTTTCTTGGGCTATGGACGCTCACTCACTCAGTCAACAACTGTGGACAGTGACTGGGCATCTGGCTCAGCCAAGCCATGAACAAGACAGCCTCTGTGGCTAGGAGCTCTCTGCTGTTACTGACAGCGTTCCCTGCGAGCCCTCGCAGGATGGAGGTTGCAAGGGGGATGTCTGTCTTGTTTGCCACGGGTCCTGCTCCTGCAGGCAGGTGGAAGCCACCTGAAGATACAGGCTGGGTCTGAGCCCTGTGGTATGTCCCCCAGGGGCCTGGCCTCGAAAGCTGCAGGGCATTCACTCAAAAACTGGGAGCGGACTATTTACCTAATGCCTCCCTTCCTCTGGCAGGAAGTCGCTCCCAGAGCACTGGTTTTTATTTTTTAATTTTTTTCCACAACTCTTTCTGGGCTTCAGGTTTGGAAATTGCAAAGGAGTTGGGATCTGGATCCTCTCCTCTATCTCTGCTGGGAGGAAAAAAAAAATGGATGAGGCTTTTCCAGAGGGCATTTTGACCTTAAGTGTGCATGGCCTTTGATGGGGCCATCCCATTTCCAGGAATTTATCCTAAAGAAATTGCTAGTGATTGGATTTAAGTACAAGCATGTTTGACCAGAGGCTATGTTCCTGATTGGAAAAAAAAAAAAGAAAAGAAAATACTGTCACCCCAGTGGCTGTGTTCATAGTCCAGAAGAAAGGAAAGAAGGAAGGATGGAAGGAAGGAAGGAAAGGAACGAAGGAAGGAAAGGAAAGAAGGAAGAAAAGGAGAGAGAGAATCTCTGCCACCTCTAAAGGCCCAGAGCTGAGGGACACACAGGGTGAGTAAACACACAGGGTCTAAGAGAATACTAAGCAGCCATTGAAGGTCACAGGGAATATGTGTTGAATTAAGGAAATGTCCTCAATATGGCTGAAAGGAAAGGCGCATCGACTGTGTAGGCTTCCTCTCACACGCTACATGTATGGAAAATAACAAACCTCCCCATCTCATGTTTTAACTTCCCCTTTTAACTCCTTTATTCACTGAGAACCAAGATGACAAGAAAAAATAATATTCCAAACACTTGTAATAACAACAGGATTATTTGCTTTCAGCGTAACAAGAATTGAGGGTAGTTTGTTTTTCCCTTAGGCTTTTCTTGCTTTCTAAATGTTCTGTATTAATCATGATTACAAGACAAGAAAGAGGATAGGAGAGAGGGAGGGAGGAAAACCAAGGAATGGAGGATTATACATGTATGACCCCATCACTTAGGAGGTAGGTCAGAAGAGCAAAGTTCAGCTATTTAGTGAATTTGAGGCTAGTCAGAGCTACATGTGACTTTGCCTTTAAAATAATGTATACACACATATATACATATTTATTATTATTGGGTTTGTTTGGATTTATTTATTTATTTATTTATTTATTTATTTATTTATTTATGTTTTTCGAGGCAGGGTTTCTCTATGCAACCCTGGCTATCCTGGACTCACTTTGTAAGACCAGGCCAGCCTCAAACTCACAGAGATCTGCCTCTGCCTCCCAAGTGCTGGGACTAGAGGTATGCGCCACCAAGCCTCACTAAAAATATATTTTCTTAAAAAGGGTTAAGGAGGCTGCAGATGGTTAGCTGTTAAGAGCTCTTCCTGCTCATGCAGGAAGGGAATTCAGGTTGGATTCCCAGCACCCACCTAGGGACTCATGCCTGCCATCTGCAAATCCAGTTCCAGAGGATCCGACACCTTCTGACTTCCTTGGGTTAATGTGTGTACATGGTATACACACATGCCCTGGGACACACAAACATGTCCATAAAATAAATAGGGCTAGGACGATGGTTCAGAGTTCAAAAACACTTCTAAGCAGACCAGAGTTTGATACCCAGGACTAACAACAGGAAACCTAAAAGCTGACTGAGCATGCAATCCTGGGACTTGGAAGACAAAGACAGGGATCCCTGGGGCAAATTGTCCAGACTAGCCATATTGGGAGCTCCTGGTTCAGTAAAGACCCTGTCTCAATAAACATAGAGAGCAACTGAAGAAGACTCAGGCCTCTGCACACATGCGTACACATGGACACACATCTACGCACACACGTATGCACTCACAAGTGAATATACATATATGCACATACAGTAAAAAGGGGAAAACTACTGGTTCATTTGCTAACTGGAAGTATAGCAAGGGCCTCAGAGACAATGACAGCCAAGAAGGCAATTCTTGGCCAAGGCTTGTCCTATGTCATCACATTTTATTCTCACAAAAGCCTTTCCAAGTGCACACCCAGGTAACAGATGCAAAATCTGACTCAGTGTAGTCAGCTCCAAGGCCACCTGTTCACCACCTGAGCCCTGACACCTGCTGCTCCAACAGACCTGTGGTATTGAGTGTGTGTGTGTGTGTTATGGGGTGGAAGGGAGTATTAGGATAACAGTACCCTATCCGGGGTACTAATTCTAGGGAGAAAGCTGCCCACTGCCATTCTCCCCCAAAGGGAGATACTGCTGGCCAAGTTGTCACTCCATCTTCCCCGGGCACCTTCTACCCCACAGGTGTCAATGACTCACAGGACAGAGGAGAAAGGATCTGTTATGACGCAGATGTGGCAACTGAGTCCCACAGAGAAAAAGGTCACACAGGCAAGGTGTGGGCCTTTACCAAGGCTGAAGGCAGAAGGCAGGGAATAGAATTTGGGTGAAGCCAGAGGCTGACAGAGCACTCTAAAGCACAGCAATGTCTAACTACTAATCGGGGAGGGCAAGATGCCAGGAGGACCCCAGAGCTGTGAGGCCAGGCCAATCCTCCAGCTCCTTCTAGCGACAGGGCGTGATGATGAGTCTAAACAAGCCGGGCCCCACTCTGGGAGCTACTGTTTACCACAGAGAGGACACAGCACCACTAGGGCCACCCTAATCGGGGTCATGCTGCTCAAGAGAGACTGTCCTGGTTAAGAGCACTGCACACTTAGACAGGACAGGGCTTGCTACATCATCTGCTGGATGCTGAGAGAGTAGGAGGGAAGACCTTTATCGCTTTCACTGACAAGCTGGGAGCTGAAGTAACTTGACTCACCAGGTGGTGGTGGTGCACACAATGAAGAGGCAGAGGCAGGCAAATCTCTAAGCTCGAGGCCAGCCTGGTCTACAGAAAGAGAGTTCCAGGACAGCTGGGGCTGTCTCAAAAAACAAGAGAATAAAAGAAAGTATCATGTCTGTCCTCTCCAAGGTTCTGTGAGCTTTGTGGAGTCCTGGCCTGCCAGGGGCAAAGTTCCTAGACACCCTATGCTGTTCCAAGGAGCATTTTTGGAAGATGTGATATGGTGGGTTATGAAGACAAAGCCTAGGCCCTTGTGCCTATTCATGGCAGCGAGGGAGACACTGATATGGGAACCTGCAGCAGAGAAGAGGGGCAGCTTGATGGTGAGGGCTCCCCATGGCCTCTGACATTGCCATGAGCTGCTTGGGCTCAAGGTTGGGGTCAGGCTCGCCTCTTAGGGGCCTCAGCTTCCTGGAAAGTGGTAGAAAGGCAAGTTATTGATTTGTTTGTTTACTGATTATATGTTTTTGAGATAGACTCTTACATAGTCCAGATTGGCCTCAAACTTCCTGTGTAGCCAAGGATGACCAAGAACCTCTGATCCTTCCACATCTCCCTCCCAAGGGCTGGCATTAGAGGTTCAGGACAGCAGCCCCCATTTATGCAGTGCTGGGGACAGAACCCAGGTCAAGTGAAGAGCAGCCTGGTACCCAGAACCTCACAGTCAGGCGCTTGCAGGAGTCCCCATAAGGACATAGAAGTCCCCAGAGAAAAGGGGCTTTTGTTCAGGTCTTTCCTATCTCCGTATGGGTTTCAGGGGTAGAACTCAGTTGTCAGGCCTGCCCTGATGAACTTAACACACAGAGCCATCTCATCTAGCCCTCAGCTTCCAGTTTTTAAAATTGTCCCCAACTGCACACTCCTACCCTGGAGATCTATTCGGCAGACCTGGGCCTGGAAATCTTCATGGAACATGGGCTTTCTGGCCAGGATGAAACCTTAACAACCTGAGGGCCAGGACCCTAATTTCTATACGATGTTGTGTACGACTGAGTCTGAATGTGCTAGGTCCTCCCATTCAGCCTCCTTCCTCGTGTTACAGATGGGAAAACTGAGGCCTGGAGCATCAGAAGGACCCAAAGGTCTTAGAGGTCCCTACTGTGATGTAATATAAGTAAGGGCAGGGCTTAAGCAGTGCAGAATGGAAGCTCTGCGCAGTGAGTCCAGATGGCAGCAGCGTGGGACCTGGGCTCCCACAGATCAGCCAGCGCTGGCAGGAGCAAAGAGTGGCGGGGGGGGGGGGTGCTTTCTCACCGACCTGCCTCTACAGAGAAATTATATACACCCACCATTTCCCCACCTGGTCCTGAAGGAGCCAGAAATCCGAAGGAGATGAAGATTGTTGTTATTGTCATTATTTTTCAAACACAAATTATTTCCATCCGGAAGGCAGAGAGACCTTGAGTCCTCCGGACCCCGGCACACGGCCAGCCTCATAAATGCCTGGCGGCTGGGGAGGGATGCAGCTAAGGCTCACTGCTAATATTACTGCTAACTTCCCGGGCTCAGCCATGGAGCCCTCCCCACCATCTCTGCCACTCTGCCCTCCGGGGCCCTGGAGAACCAAACGTTGGGTGGTTTTAGCAAGTGTGAGCAGGAGGGAAAGGGCAAAGACTGGCTCACTCTAGTTTAGGTCAACTGTTACCTACAGGGCCATTTGCGCCTGTGAGGGTAAAAGGGGAGGTGGTCAAAAGTCAGCATCAACCTACTGAAGAACTCACATGTCCCTGGCACAGGACTCAGCACCAAGGCTATACTTCAATTACTTTCCCCTGCCCCAAAGGCCATCTTTCTTTAAAGATAAATTTTTAGATTTTATGTGTTTGTGCTCACTGATGTGTGTTTGTGTGTGTGTGTGTGTGTGTGTGCCATGCAGGTGCCAAGGAGGCCAGATGAGTGTGTCAGATCCCCTGAAATTGGAGTTATGGGCTGTTGTGAGCCACCATTTGGGTGTTGGGAACCAAAATGGGGTCATCATTATCATCCTCATTTTTTTTTTATCATCCTCATTTTATAGAAGAGAAGTCAAGAATCAGAAACAGTGAGGAACCTGACAAAGGACAGAAGCAGTGAATGGCAAAACCTAATTTCAAAGCCAAAACTCTGCAAAAGAGAAAGGAAAGGGAAGAAAAACAGCAGGCCTGGCAGGCACAGTGAGCAGCAGGCCACCCCACCATCCTAGCTGTCTGAATTGAGGCTCTGAAGCTCCCTCCTGGGGGCTCGGAAGGGTGGCGAACTGCGCACCCACTGTACCCCAGTGATCTTCCTGGAAGGGCCACAGTTCAGGACTGGGGTTGCGGGGGCTTGAGGAAAAAGTGCTGCCAAGGTAGAAGCCTGTTTCTGAGAACCAGGCCTGAGCAGGGTGGGGCTCAGCTGAGAGAACAGATCACCCACAGTGCAAAGGCCACCTCACACACCCTGCACAGGTCCGACCCCAACCAGGGCTCCTCTGACTGCCCGGGAGACCGTGTGAGTCTCAGGCTAGGTGTGCCCTCAGAGCCCTGAGCGCACAAAACTGTATGTGTATGCCTGTGTTTTGTGGGGGTATTTAGTGCTTTCATGTGTTTGTTTACTTTGGGGCTAATGATCAAACCCAGGGCCTCATGCACTCTAGGCAAGTAGCAATACCCTTGAGCTCTACCTCCAGCACCAAAACTGTATTTTTTTAAAATCAGGGGAGGAAAGTTAAGCAGCATAGGTCAAAATACCATAAGAACAATGATGCTATTTCCAGGGTCTGTTTCTGGGAGCATCCAACATCTCCCCGCTCTGCACATGCCCTCTCCTTGCATCTCTCAGTACTTTCCAGGCTTCCCAACTTTCTGTCATGAGCTATGAAAACAGAAGCATGTGAAAATGGTGCTGCACACACGCCTAATCTGAGTGGGCCCTGCCTGCACTCTCCACCTACCACACACCTGTGTAGACAGAAGGCCAGAGTTAAGACTCTCTCCAGGAACTTCAGGAAAACGGGCACTGACATTCACAGCCACCCCGTGGCTATGAGACCCGCCCTGGGTCTCACCTGCAGTCAGATGAGAGTCTTGGCTTTCCCAAAGCAACTCGGGCTCTGAAGAAGGATGACTGCGAATACACTGCATTAACTCCAGAGTTGTCTCAGCTCCCTCTGCTCCTGAGCCTGCTCCAAGCACCTCTCAAGCTGCCAAACTATCTATCCCCTTGGCAAATACCCGACCAACTGAGCTGCACACTCAATCAAGCCCTGACATCTCCCCAGCCCCAGGTGGTCAGCACCAGTTTCCATGGTGATGCAAACAGACATCATCGAGTCAATCTGATTGGAGTCTGATCACATCCTGAGTTCTGCATGAACTCATCATCCTTTCACCCTTGCCCTCCTGGGCAACGTGGTCCTATTTGCCCCTGGATTGTCTGCACCTGCCCCCATAATAGGAGCTCCCCAAGGACAGGGGCTCACTTCTTTTTTATTTTATTTTTAAATTTGGGAAGGGCAAGAGAGAAAGAGAGAACACACATTTGTGTGGAGGCAGGGGTGGGGTGGGAGGTTCAAAGGACAACTTTTTTTTTCTTTTTTTCCTCTTTTGCTTTTGTTTCTTGAGCCAGGGTCTTACTGTATAGCCCCGGCTGACCTGGGACTTGCTATGTCTGGTGTACAGAGATCCACCTGCCTCTGCCTCCCGAGTGCTGGGACTGCCAGGACAACTCACAGTGCTTTTTTTTTTTTTTCTCCTTTAACCTGTTCCCGGCCATGTATATAAAAATACATTCTCTCACTCTCTCTTTTGCAGCAAGATAACACACGATGACACAGGATAGGTTGGCAGAATGGCAACAGCTAGCAGGGCACTCAAGCAGCAGAACTGGATAGACTGGGGGACGGTGGGGAGCCTCATGTCCTGGCGGTTTGAGGCAAAGTCCATGTGCGGGAGCCCTGCTGAACTTTTCCCTTCTCTTCTTGAGGGCTGTTGGGATGATGCTTTAGTTGGGGGGGGGGGAGGGGGAGTTCCCAAGGGCCTGGAGCTCCAGCCTGTCCCCAGCATATTCCTGGACAAAAACCAGGGCAAGGGCTTCAGGAAATTTCTAGAGGTTCCCTCTCCACCTCTGGTTTTCCTTTCCACATTCCTACACAATGGAATCGGAATCCTCAGGCCAGGACTCCTTAGCCTAGGTCACATTGGTCTAGGTCAGAGCCCTTAGAGCCACCTGAGGGGACGGGGCAGGGAGGTATGCTGGGGTGCTCTACTTTCAAAGGTGTCTTGGGTGAGGACCTTTGTGGACTCTGCCGAGAGGCAGTGTGCCCTTAAGAGACAGTAGATGACCGCCCAGTGTGGGGGCTGCAGGGTCAGGGCTGCATCTCAGCTCCACTCTGTAAGCGGACGGTCCGGGAAAGGCTCTCAGATAACTGTAGGGGATGCAGGCAAACTGTGAGTCTCCCAGCACAGTCAAGCACGGTCCAGTGTGACAGTCCCACACGCTGTTGGGGGCATTCCTATGCAAGTTATCTTCATTGATTAGCTCAGATTCAAAAGCCAGTGGAAGTGGGTTGGGATGGTCCATGCCTGTAATCCCAGCATTCAGGAGGTAGAGGAAGGAGGATCAGGAGTTCAAAGCAAGCCTGGGCTACATGAGAAACTGTCTTGAAGGGGGGGGTTGGGGGAGTCCCTGGAGAGATGCTCACTTATAGTGGAAGTTCTGCTTTCTTTTAAAACTCAGTTATGTTATGTAAATATGTTTCTTGTTTCAATCCCAAGTGTGGGATATGGGACTGCCATAGTTCCTCCCCCCCCCCCCCCACCGCAGCTGGTAACAGCTTCATTCAACTCAGGGGCGTGGGCTTTTGCCAGCTGGAGGACTCTGGAAGAGTCCAGAGCCCAGAGAGAGAAAAGGGGACTCCGGGGAGATGGACGGAGGAGGAAGAAGACTGAGATTGGTATTTTCCCAAAGAACCTGATGACCCTAACCAGCCAGAAATAAGTCTAAAGAGGTCTACACACCCTTGCCTTCTAACCTTCTCTCTCCTACCTAGGGTTGAGAAGTGGGGAGAGAGATAGAGACATAAGGAACCCCAAATAGAGGGGAATTTAAAAATTAGTGCCTACACTCAGTGGGTAAAGTGCTTGCTGTGCAAGTATGAGAACCTGAGTTTGCATCCCCATAACCATAATGAAATCCTGCAATCCCAGCACTGAGGGACCAGTCAGGCAAAAATGGCCAGCATTGGATTCAGTGAGAATCTGCCATAATAAATAAATTAAACAAACAAACAAATTGGATTGTGACTAAGGAAGACACCTGGCTATCAACTTCCTAATGTACAAGCATGCAACCCCTCACCACACATGAATACATACTTAAGATGCACAGGGGTCTTTTCTGAGACTGATACCCTTCCAAGGACTATGCATGGAGATAACCTAGAGCCCTACACAGACGTAGCCCATGGCAGCTCAGTCTCCAAGTAGGTTCCCTAGTAAGGGGCACAACAGGGACTGTCTCTGACATGAACTCAGTAGCTGGCTCTTTGATCACCTCTCCCTGAGGGGGAACAGCCTTACCAGTCCACAGAAGAAGACAAAGAAGCCAGTCTTGATGAGACTTGATAGACTATGGTCAGATGGAAGGGGAGGAGGACCTCCCCTATCATTGGACTGGGGGAGGGGCATAGGAGAAAAGGAAGGGAGGGTAGGAATGGGAAGGGGTGGGGAAAGGGGCTACAGCTGGAATACAAGTGAACAAAGTGTAACTAATAAAAAAATGAAAAAAAAGATTCAAGGGAGAAGCCTGTATTTGTATGCTAATTCTACACTCATAGCTGTCTTCTCAGAGTCCCTTTAGTGGAAGGAGGAGGAAGAAGCTCCCTGGAGCTCCCACGCTGCCTCCTCCATCTTAGAAGTTTGCTTCAGGAGAGAATTTTGTGTTTTGAGGCAGGGTCCCTTATAGCCAAGGCTGGCTTTGAACTTACATCCTCTTGCCTCAACTTCCCAAGAACTAGTTTACCAGTGTAAACACCAAGCCCAACAGGGAATGAGGTTTAGATGTCCTTCCTGATCTTCCTCCAGTCTCTAGTAGGAAAGGAAGTCTCAGTTCCTGGCAATGCCAAAGGACAAAGCATAGGGTCAATAGCCCAAGCCATCTGCCCTTGCTCCAGTCCAGTACTAGATGACATGTACTGAATACAAGGCTGTGCAGTCCAGCTGGCTGCGGTCACCCCAGGCCCCGCCTTTCTCAGTTCTGGAACTGCCCTGGTTTCCTCCCCCATTTTCAGTCCCGAAGAGGCCATGCCATCAGCTAACCTGCTAGTTAAAGCCCCGTGGCCTTCCGTCGGCACCCTGAGGCGGGAGGATCTACCCTACCACACAGTGAACCTCTAACATCAAGAAGCAGCAGGCTACAGGCAATTAGGAAACAAGCAAACAAACCCACCAGGGTCTGGAGAGACGCCTTGGCGGTTAAGAGCACTTCTACTCTTACAGAGAGCTGGGGTCCAATTCCCAACACCCCATGGTGGCTCACAACCACCTGTAAGTGTAGTTCCAGAGGATCAGATGCTCTCTTCTGACCTCTGTGAGCACCTGGCATGCGCACGGCACACACACATGCACACAATCACTCCTACACGTAAAACTTAAAAATCTAAAAACAGAAAAACACATCAAAAACAGCTGCCGACATAACTCAGTGGGTAAGGGCATTTGCCACCCAGCCTGACTACTTATAAACAAAATTGTACAGCCAGCAACACTGGCTCCAGAGTCCCTGACCTGTAAGTAGTCACACTGCATTGCACAGTTTTGGAGTTCTGATAAAAACTGGTTTGCTGATAGTCCATCAGTAAAACGCTTGCTGCGTAAGAGTGAAGGTTCAAGAACCCATGCGACAGCCAGGCTGGTGGCACACGCCGGTGATCCCAGCATTCTGGGAAGCAGAGGCAGGCAGATCTCTGTGAGTTAGAGGCCAGCCTGGTCTACAAAGTAAGTCCAGGAAAGCCAAGGCTACACAGAGAAATAAACAAAACAAAACAAAACAATGACAACAAACCATGAAAAAAGCAAGAGATGATGGCACACACACGTTACACACCTACATTCCCAGTGGTAACGTGTGAGATAGAGACAGGCAGATCCAGGAGGATGCAGGGGGGTCCAGGGAATTCGCCAGCCAGCTGGCCTAACCTGGGCAAAGTTCCAAGCCAATGAGCAACCTAATCTAGAGTGCAAGGTGGAACCCTGAGGTTATCCCTAACTCCATATGCATGTTCGCCCTCCCACACACACAAACACACACATGGGAACATACACACACACAATTGGGGTTGAGCCACAGCTCGTTCTTTTGCTCTTGGAGTGATTGGTAGGTGAGTGAAAGCTTTCTGGGTTTCCGGTTCTTCACCTGTAACAGGCAGTGACGGGCAGTGAGCGAATGCTCAGAGCCGCTTTCCTTGCTTTCCTTACTAGGGCCCTCCGAGTCCTCCTCCCCCGTCTCTGCATCCTGTCTGTCAGGTTCCTGGGACTTCTCTGGTAACAAAGGAAGGGACAGCTGCCTCCCGTCCAGAGGTGGCGCGACTGAGGCCAGTTCAAACAGGGCTCCAGCATTTTCCCCAGCCCTGCCCAGAGCCCCATTCCAAACCAGAGTTACAAAGGCCTATAAACTCCACACTCAGCACCTCCGAGTAAGGTCAGCCAAAATCCGCTCTTCCAAGCCTGGGGCTTTTAGATTTTGAAAACAGTCAAACATGAGCTGGCCACCTCTGAGTGTCAGCAATCCTGGAAGGGCCTCAGGCCTTCTGGGCTGCCGCCTCCGGCCTTGAAGTCTCCTCCTGGCCCTATGTAGTTGAAAGCAGGGGTTCTGAACCCTTGGGTGAAGAGACAGGCCCCTCCCATCAGCCATTATGCAAACCCAGGCTAAGACCCTGCCACTTTCTGATTGTGAGAAAAGGAGGAAAAGGCTTTAGCCAATCCCCAGACCTGAGCAGGTAATGGCACCCGCCTCCAAGCCTGACAACCTGAACTCTGTCCGTAAACCCACATGGTAGAACAACTCTCACAAGTTGTCCTCTGACCTCCACACACACACTGTGGCATGTGCACCCTCACATATACTCACAAAATAAATAAATATAATTTTAAAACTTAAGCTAACTGCACGTCTAATGGCATTTTTGTTTGTGGACTTTTGGGGGGATTGGTTTGGGAAGGTTTTATTTTGGGGGGGGGGGTGAGGGATGGGATTGGTTTGGGAGGGTTTATTTGTTTGGAGACAGGGTATCATGTAGCCCAGGCTGCCTTTGAATTTGCTATGTACAAAAGAAACAACCTTGAACTTCTGAATCACCTGCCTTCACCATCCTGCTTTTGGGATTATATAATGTGAGTTATGTCTCCTATTTCTGCAGTTCTGGGGACTGAATATCAGGCTTTGTGTGTGCCGGACAAGCACCCTGACTGAGGGACATTCCGTGGAAAATACAAAGCACCACTTTATGATGACTCTAAGAAATATGAAGTGAGGCCAGGTGGTGCACTATTAATCCCAGCACTCAGAAGGCAGAGGCAGGCAAATCTCTGAGTTCCAGGTCAACCACAGAGAGAAAGAGAGAGAAAGAGAGAAAGAGAAATAAAGAGAGAAAGAAAGGAAGAGAGACAGAAAGAGAGAAAGAAAGAGGGAAAGAAGAAAGGAAGGAGGAAGAGAGACAAAGAAAGGAAAAATATAGACACCTAGGCACACACTTAATAATGTATAAATCTGTATGCTGAAATGCTGATGGAAGACATCAGGAGAGAGCATATTCATTGGCTAGAAGAGTCAATAGTCAAATGACAGTTTTTTTCCATAGTGATCTTCAGACTCCAGACAATCCCAATCCAAATCCCCACCGGCCTTTCTGTGGCAGTCAACAGGCTGATTTAAAATTCACAGGGAAATGGAAATAACCTGTAAGAGCCAACATTTCGTGAACAAAGCTGGATAACTCACACTACCTGGTTTTCAAGCTCATCACAAAACCCCACAGTAATCCATACTCCAAGGTACTGGAAGAAGAGGCACACACGCGAAATACATTAAAGAACCCAGAAGACGATCCACACATGTGTCACAATCACGAACTATTCTTTTCAGGCAGGGGTTTGCCTTGAATTCACTAAGTAGCCAAAGACAGTCTTGAACTTCTGATTCTTCTTCCATAGTGCTAGGATTGGCAGGCCTGTGAGCCTTACTTGGTGGATACAATGTTGCAGATTTACCAAGGTTTCCTGTATGCTAGCGAAGCACTGAGCCACATGCCCAGTCTCATCAATTAGATTTTGACAAAGAATCAACCAGTGTAATTCCCAAGAAGGAAATTTTTTTTATTTTTTTATTTTTTAAGAAGGAAAAATTTTAATCAATGCTAGGAAACCTTCATTTAAAAAAAAAATTGAGAGCCAGGCAGCGGTGGTACATGCCTTTAATCCCAGCATTCAGGGACAGGGGACTCTTGAGTTCGAGGCCAACCTGATCTACAGAGGGAGTTCCAGGACAGTCAGGGCTACATAGAAAAACCTGTCTCAAACAAACAAACAAAAACAAAACAAAACCTAAACATATACATATTCACTCTTTTTACAAAAATTAGCTCATCATAGATTTTTAAGCCTAAATACAGGCCTGAAGAGATGGCTCAGTGGTTAAAACCACTGACTGTTCCTGAACCTGAGGTTCAATTCCCAGCACCCAGGTGTGGAGGCTCATAACTGTCTATAACTACACTTCCAGGGAACCCAACACCCCACACAGGCATACATGCAAGCAGAACACAAATGCATGTAAAATAAAAATTAAACCCAAAACCCAAAACAGTAACATTTTCAGATGAAAATCTTGTGACCTTGGAGTTTGGAAGAGTCCTTCAGAAGGCAGGAAAAGCATGAAATGGAACAACTGATAAAAAGGACTTTAACAAAATTAAAACCTTCTGCTCTTCAAAAGACTCCATGAAGAAAATGGAAAGTCAAGCCATAAGCAGAGAGAAAATATTTGCAAATATCTTTGACATGACTGATAGCTACAATATATAAAGAACAGTCTAAAGTCAATAAGCATACAACACAATATAAAAGTCATATAAAAGCCAGCAGTCATGGCAAATGCCTTTAATCCTAGTACTCAGGAGGCAGAATCAGGGGGATCTCTGAGTTTGTGGACAGCCTGGCCTACAGAGTGAGATCTAGGACAACCAGGCTACACAGAGATACCCTGTCTCAAAACAACAACAAAGTTCATAAAGATCTGAATAGATACATCATCCAAGAAGACTCACAGATAGGAGGTAAGCTGGGCAGAGAAATGCTCAGTATCTTTTGACAATAGGAAAATGTGAATTAAAACCCAGCAATCATACTGCACACTTATACAAGTGAAATGAACACCAGATTCATGAGGACACCCAAAGACAATGTTTGTTTTGCTTCTCTGAGACAGTCTCAGGCAGCCCAGGCTAGCCTGAACTTGAGGCAGCAGAGGATGAGCTGGAACTGATTCTCATGCTTCCATCTCCAGTGCTGGGATATAGACCCCTCATGCCCAGTCTTATAAAGTGTTTTGAGATGCCTGGATGTCAAGCTCACAGGATCATACATGCTAGGCAAGCACACAGAGGAGCACCCTCCTGCTGGGCTGACACCCAGCTGCCTCTGCCCTATTCTCTACCTTGTGTGGTAATAGTTACCAAGGCGAAAAGTTCATGCAACAGGGTATTTCAAAACAAAATTTCAAGAATATACACGGTATCTTACCTGGACAAACAATAAATCATGTTGGCTCCAGAGGGTTTGTCTAATTTTCTAGCTTCTGGTGAAGGGACTGACAGAGCCTGGGGGCCATGGCAACCTAGAGAGGAACGGTAACTTTCCAGCACCGCAGGCTCTGCAGTCAGGCTGACCTGGATGCAGGGCCCAGCGAGCCTACGCACTTGTCAACCCTGGGCACCTTACTTCTCCATTCTGAGCCTTGGTTTTCTCATTCGTAAAATGGACACAAACAACCGCAGGACCTACCTTATCAGGAATGAATAAGCACATGGTATAAGAGGCACGGCACAATGTCTGCCCTTCATCCCATACTTGGCCACTATGATACACCTGCCGTGACTGTCATGTGATGCCAAAGGGCAGAAGCAAACCCAGATCCTGCCCAAATGTCATGCATTCGTTGGCAAGGGACAGAGGTCTATACAAAGACCTCTACATGAGAGCAGTAGAGAGAAGGCAGCCACTAACGGGACAGAAAGGAGAAGCTGCTGAGGTCTGCAGTCTCCGAATGCTTCCTGGAAAAGGAAGGCTTTTCGTAAGCTTCAAAAACAAATTAGGGGCTGTGGCAATCTCTCAGCAGGTAAAGTGCTGACTGTGCAAGTAAAGCACAAGGATCTGAGTTCAAATCCTCATACTTCAGAGTACAATCTGGGGGCGGGGCATGTGCATAGCCCCACCTGGAGTAAGGAAAGAGCAAAGCCAGGCAGATTCCAGAGGCTTGAAAGCCAGCCCAACAAAATCAGTGAACTCCAGCTTGGTAGGAGGCTGTCTCAAAAACTAAGGTGGGTGGGGAAGTAACAGAGGAAGACGCCCAACCCAGCATCCATCGCTGGCCCCAGTACATCACACACACACACACACACGAATGAACACCACACACATATACAGAGGTAAAATAATAATAATAATATAGGGTCTGGGGATGTGGCTCAGTCAGCAGAGTATTTGCCTAGCATTGCCTGGGTTTGATCCACAAGTAAAACTGGGCATAATGTCACAAACCTATATTCCCAGACCCCAGGATGTGGAGGTAGGAGGATCAGAAGTTCAAGGCCACCCTCAGCTACATAGCAAGTCCAAAGCTAGCCGGGCTACAAAAGACTGTCTCAAAGCAAGCAAGCAAACAAGCAAAGCCAGATAGGATGTTGACCCAAAGGAGCCAGCACCTGAGGAGGGAAGGCCTAAAAGATCCCTCTCCTGAGCCTCTCTCCTCCACCAGATGGCTCTGCCCATCCTCCGAGGGCTGGCACCCAGCACTGTGCATCCTTGGTATTTCCTCCCCCAAACAGCCCTGTGCCAAGGGGCAGGGCAACAGAGCTCAGGCACCTCATGTGTGTCCCCATTCCTGGTGGGTGGGGTTGGTCTGAGACCTTGGGCTTTCCCCGCCCCACCCCCACCCAAACACATCCCGGCACACTCTTCTTTCCAATAGCTTGAATTTCAGTTTGCCTGAGTTGTTTTCTTAAGCCTAAGTGTTTTCTCTGCAGCCCAGGCCCCCCCGCCTGTCCCTCGCCCCCAGCCCTGGACCCCTTGCAGCTCTGACTGCTGGCCCCAGAGCCGCCTTTGATGCACAGCACCCTCTTCAATGCTGCTGTGTGCGCGGCGCCTTTAATAAGTTATTTCCGTGGAAAACCCTGGTAACTGGGTCGTGAATCAAGCCTATAAACACCTCTTACCCATCAAAGCACCCAAGAAAGGGAGGGTGGGCAGGCAGAGGAGTCCCTTGGGGTAAAGTGGCACACCGCCCCTCCTGAGAGCTGAGAGAAGCCCCTGGCACCGGGGGCACAGCATCTGCATTGAAAAGATGATGAAGTAGCCCAAAGCCAGGCATCACCAAACAGCGGCGGGATGATGACCCAGGGACGATCTCAACCCAGCTCCCGGCAAGATTTACGGCTCAGAGAAGCCATGCTGGCTGTGGTTCCCGGGGCACAGGAATGTCGTGTTTTGGCTACCGGTGAAAGGCCTGGCTTATTGGAGACACACTTCTTTTCCAGTGTTGAGTTTCCTTCCACTCCTTTCTCCTTTTGGTTTTTTCCCAGATGGCACTGCCCAGGGCAGTGGAGCTCTGGTTGAGAAGCTGGAGGCCCAGGACTCAGATCTAGTTGGGTGACAATTGGGCACTGCTGCCATGCCGACAGGGGTCCTGGACTCAGAAGAGACCCAGGTCCAGGCCCAGCGCTGCCACTTAGATGAACAAGACCTCCCCTCCAAATGCCCCGAAAGAAATGCTGTAGCCTTGGCAGGAGGATGTGTGAGAGACCATCTGTAAAATGCTTCCCTAGTGGGCATGAAGAGCTGAACTCAGTCCCCAGGAGCCACATTAAAGGCAGAGGGGAAAGAAGAAAAGAAGCCAGGCTTGGCAGCATGCGCTTGTAGTCCCAGCGCTGGGAGGATGGAGAGGGGCAGCTCAGTGCAGGGGCTCGGCCAGCCAACCTTGCTTTCTTGGTGAGCTCCAGGCCAATGGAGAGACTGTCTCAAAAGACAAGGCGGATGGCATCTCAAGGAATGACATGTAAGGCTCACCTCGGCCTTCAAATACACCTGTACATGCATAAACATATGTGTGAACACACATACATATGTAGACCAAGCTTTAGAAGCAATCCCCAGATCCTTTTGTAAAAGGTGACAGGCTAATAATGGCTAGCCAGCATCTCCCCTCCCAGGCATGTCCCTGTGTCTATGAGAAGGCTGGCTCAGGAATGTTTACTGTTGTGTCATGGGTCCACAGACTCCTGGAACTGTGAGGCGGATGAGCTAGAAGCACAGTATTCACAGATCCCCCACACGTCCCACAAAACTCCATTTAGAAATGAGAAGGGCAGGCAGTTACACAGCGCAGCAGGAGCACAGAGAACTCAACCACATGGAGCTCGCTGTGGGGACTGGAGAGACAGCTCAGCAGTGAGGACACTGCTCTGCAGCCATGCAGACCAAAGTTCAGAGCACACACATAAGCAGACGGGTGTGGTCCTGAACACAACTGTAACCTCGGCCCAAGGGGGACGCAGGCAAGAGGATTGCCGGAGCGTCCACTCCCGCCTCTGGTCCTGAACAGACCACCTCTAGAGCTCTGCTGTAGTCTGAGCCTTGAATGCTGCGTGGAGAGGGCCCTGGCTCTGCCCGAATGCTGCATGGCTGCCCACCTGGGGCTAGCCGCCACCTTCTCCCTCACTGAGCAGAGAACACAGTCAGCCCCAGGGGCTTCTGAAGTGTAAAAGCAGCACCACGCAGCCAAGAGTCCAGGAGGCCCCGGACTTCCATCTTTTGGTCATCTCAAACTGCCACCAAATAGCCTTCCCATCTGTAAAATGGGTCTATCAGTAGAACTCCTTCATTTCCAGTCCTCTTTGCACACACCCCAGCCAACCCAGTCCTTCCCAATGTCATGCTGAGTGACTTCCCTACCACCTCGCCAACCTGACACCACCCCAACTGGACACTGACGGTGGTGTGGTTTCTCTAATCCTGTCCACTCTAGCCTGTTACCAGATGACTCAGGGGGAAAAAAATCACTTCCAGGTTTTTAAAGACAAGGTCTCATGTAGTGCAGGTTGGCCTCCAGTTCATTATGTGGCTGAGGGTGATCTCGAACGTCGGATCCTCTTTCCTCCACCTTTCAGGTGCTGGCGTTATGGAAATGGCCACCACGCCCAGTGTAGGTAGTGCTGGGGATTGGACCCGGGGCTTTGTGCATGCTAAGCAAGTTCTCCACTAGGCTGCATCTCCAGCTCCCAGCTCTTCTTTAAAAGGGCACTAACGTGCCGGCGATGATTCACCTTACAGTCTGGGCTGGTGGCTTTGAGGCCAACTCTGGACGTGAGACCTCTGTTTACCCAAATCTAGAAACTCCTACCGTAACGTGAGCGGGACGCTCTAACATGAGGCTCAAGGTAAGGTGGGTGGCGGACAACTTTGTGTTACCAGTCCCTCGGGCTTTTCCCTCTCAGCCTGGGTCCATAGGAATAGGCCACGATCTCGGGTACTCCTTCCACAAAATGGTAACAGGGAGCCAAAGACCATGGAAGCAGAATATTTCATACAAAACATCTGGTCAGGTATCCTGAGGGGATATTTTCTGCATGAAAGAGATGCCACTCAACCCTGACAAAGAAACTTCTGAGTACAGCCCCTGAGAGCTGCTGGTGCCCAGAGAGGCTAGGCTAGAGGGACAGTGTGTGGGAAGGCCCAGGGTCCACAGGGCCAAAGCTAGATAGGAGGTAGCTAAGGGCCCCTCAGAAAACCTGCTCCTTTCCCAGTGCCAGAGACCAGCACCTGCCTGAGTGAAGGGATCCCCCCAAGATGTCCTGAGAGTGGCTCAGAGTGAGAGCGCCATGGGACACACAGCAGCCACCTCTCAGCACCCCACCAACTCCCTACTTTTTCACCCACCACCGGCCATGAGCAGAGATGCCCTGTTGCTTATGATAACATGCTCACTCCATCAGCATTCTTGGGCAGATACACCTCCACCTAGTAGCCACGGCAACCAACTCAGCAGAACACTACAGTGACAGCTAGGTCTGGAGTAATAGCCAAGGAGCTGTTGATACTCCCTAGTTAGAGGGAGGTGAGGAATACAAAATCCTCACCTGGGAGTCCAGCCATCACTCCTTCCCCCTTTTCCTAGGGGTGGAACTGGCAGTGGTTGCTCTGGGGCCACAAAGGTTCCTGAAGGACCCCCTCGCCCATGGTCTGTAAGTAAACCAGCACACTGACGGGTTCCCCAAGCTTGGCTTTGATACAAATCCTGGGGTGAACAGACATTTGTTCATGCTGAATCTTGGTTCCCTGAGGGCATAGAAACCCCAGACACTCAAAGACCACATCTGCATCCTGCACCTTCCAGGAGGCAGAGTACCCAGGAGACCCCACTGGGTCAAGCCAGACAAGCCTTCCACCTGAGTGAGCTTAGACCAGCAACTCAACCTCTCCGAGCCTCCGTCATCTCTTCCTTTAATTTGGTTAATAAAGTGGCTGCCTCATAGAGATGCTGGAAAATTCCATGAACTCATAGATGTATGGCACTTGAGAAAGCGCCTGGCACAAGGCTCTGTGCTCCCAGGGTCATTAAATGTGGTGTGTGATGATTGCTCTGTCATGATCTCCATGAACTCTCTCAGGATTTCTCTGCTCACAGGAAGGAGCCCCTGTTGTGGGCTAGCCTGATGCTAGGCAATGTCCGTTAGGACCAAGGATGTCCTAGGGTTCCCTGGCCACAGTGGCCACAATCCCTCTGTTCTAAACCTTCCTCCGGCATTCAGAATGGACAATGGCTCAGGATTCGTCTTTCCACACCCTCCAGTCCCTCCCACGTCTACCTTCAGCTGTTTCTACACAAGCTGTTCCCTCCACTAAGAGAACACTTAACAGTCTGTTCTTAGCGAGCGCTTAGTCAGCCTACAAGACCCAACCCAGAATGGCCTGCTCTGTGAAGTTTTCCCTAACACCCACATTCCCAACAGAGTCCAGGCGTCCGGGACACCAGCCCTCTCCCTCTGTGTCATTGCTTGTCTCAAGCCACTGCTGTGCATTAGGAAAAGAAAGAGAAAAGTTGCTAAGATGGTGCAGGCCGTAACGGCCAGCATTGCATCCATCTGCCTCCTCAGGCCTAAGAGCTGGAACCAATATCCAGGGGCACAATGGCACCACAGACCCTGAGATCTCTGACCCAATGGGCTCCTGTGCAGCACCACAAACTAAGATGCCGGAGTCAATGATCCTGCTTGCCTAATTGGGGTAACCTGGTGGGAAAGAACAAAGCTAAGCTTGGAACCCACCCTGGCAAACTGCCTTATCCCATGATGCTCCATGGCACACTCCTGAAGGTACCCCCCTCACTCACACACACACACACACACACAGCAGGCACTTGGTTGTTTTTGCGGCAGCCACCTCTATCACTCTGTATGCCCCGTCGCCGTCAGCAATCAGCCTGGGATAACGGAGCCTCTGTGAAGTGTCAGGAGCATAAAGGAGAGGAAAATGGAGGTTAAAGAAAGAACACAGGGAAGGGGCCTGCCAGTTGCAGACAGTGTTCACATGGGGACAGCACTTGGCCATGCTTCTCCCCCGACCCCAAGCTGCCCCTCCAATCCAGGGAGCCTCCAGAACCAAGCACGAGACCACCCCCATTAAGTCCCACACTGCTCTTCCAAAACCCAAGAAAACCATCTCCTCTGCTAGCACTTCCTCCTCACTGTCTCCATTCCCCTCCAAACCACCCAGTATGTCTAGGCTAATCCCAAAAAGAGCGTTCGGTGGCCTGGTGGCATCCAGGCCCCACTGGCCACCAGGTGTGCCTGCTACTCGAACTCCCTGAGCTGGCCCTGTATCCCTGCATGCTGCGGACTTGGTAAAGATGCTGGCTAAACTCAGACCCAGGGCTGCTGGGATGGTTCACTGGGTAAAGGTTCTTGCTGCCAAGCCTGACAACTGAGTTGGCTCCCTGGGACCCACATGAGCGGAAGGAGAGAACCAACACCCACGTGTTGTCATATATTCTCCTCACGTGTGCTGTGGCACTCAAGCTCACAGTGTGTGCACGTACAAACTAATAAACAACAGCAGACTTCTAGCCATCTTTTAAAACCCCCTGAATACCCCCTCTTCTGAGACTTCTGGCTGCCTCTCAACAGGAGGCTCCCCACTGCCCCCTGCCACAGCTCCTGTGGGCACCTATGGGTGTGGGCACCTGGAGGGCAGGTCTCATCTCCAGCCACACCCTCGCACAGGACCACACCCTGCTGACCAGAGGCTCAGTGATCTTCTTTAAAGGGCATGCTACTATTGTCCCCATTCCACGAGTGGGGAAACTGAGGGTCAGGGTGGCTGAGCAGCAGCCCCTCTCAACTAACCAGAAGATAGAGCAGGGACTTGAATCCAGAGCTAAATGTTATGAATGAAGCCCGGGCCTGTCAATTCTCTCTGCTGCAAGGCGAGACATGTGCTGGCTGAAGTTGAGGGGAGCCCTTGAGGACACAGGGATACAGAGCCTGTGCTAGGCAAGACCTGTGATCCCGGCAATCAAAGAAAGACATCGACACTGCCTGAAGATGTGAGCAAACAAGCAGCCAGCTGAGGGCCAAGGGCACAGGACAGCAAGTGACAAGCAACACAGGTCCACCTACTTCTTGACTTAGCTCCAGCCACCAAGGCTTGCTGTGTGGCCCACAGCCAGTTTCCCTGTCTCTCTGAGCCTGTCTCTGAGCTGTTAGCTTGGAGAATGTATGCATGGATAGGAGGAGAGGGCCTGAGTCGTTAAGGAGCTTTGGGTTAGGTAGACACCAGGTCCAGCTTAGCGCAACCATCGCAGCGTCCCCTCCTTCTCCTGAGGAGGGGTATGTCCCAACTGCCTTCCCCTGGGAAAGGGTACACCCACTGCTTTCCTTCTCCTGAAGTGGGGTCCGTCCCTACTGCCTTCCTTCTCCTGAGGAGAGGTACACCCCACTGCCTGCTGTCTCCTGAGGACGGGCACACCCCCACTGGTATAGCTCAGACAGAGAGGCAGGCACACACACAGCCAAGGCCAACAAAAGGGACTGCCTCGTCCTTGCTATAGGCAGCTTACATGGCAGACAGACAGTGCTGGACTCAATCAACACCTGGACAATCACTGACAGGCTCTCGGCTGTTCACCAAAGGGTGATCATAGGAAAAAAAGACACCAGGTGCCCTGGCATGAGACTGGGCAGGCCTAAGTGCTCAGAAGCCCAACACTTGAGTTTGTTCACAGCCTGGGCTGACAGAGGCTCCTTTCTTGTTCAGCCACGCAGGGCACTCTCTTCCTCTAGGATGGAGAAGGGAATGATGGAAGAATCTTACCCAGCTCCTCAAATCGCCAGTCCCCACTGCCCTCTCATTCTGCAGTTCTTTCACTTAGAGCATATTCTGCCTTCCAAAAGCAGAAAACCTGCAGCTGCTCACAACTTAGTTTGAGTTTCTTTAGCTCATCATTATTAATCCTCAAGCCACACTGAAGCCAGGGAACAGGAGAGGAATGTCAGTGCTGTAAAGAAGACACCTGAGGGGGCCAGGGGGCTGGATAACCAGGAGACAGTAGTACCCCAGACCCAAGAGAAGCATGCATGCGCGGGAACAGACACAGACACACACACACATACACACACACACACACACACAAACATAGCCCCCGAGGGTTGGGGTTGATCTGGAACTACTATGTGCCCAAATGTTGGTTGCTTGTCACCTATGATCCTTGTTATCATAGGGGCAGATTCTCAGGATGACTTAGTGTGAACCTTGCCTCCCAAATTGTCCCTGCCTGGATAATAAAAGTTGCTCTACACAGAGAAACCTTGTCTCACAAAAAAAAAAAAAAAAAAAAAAAAAAGTTGCTAATAGCCTTTAGTTGGGCAGAGAGAGAAGGGAAGGCAGGACTTTCTGGGAGAGAAAGGAACTCTGGGAAGAGGAAATTCCCCCCACCCTACCCCTGCTAAGAGCCAGGAGAGCAGACAGGCATGACTACAGGCCTGGAAGGGTGGCCGGATGGGGCTAGTTGGGCAGATTAAATTACTTGAGCTAGTTGAGAGTTTGTCCGACCAAAGCCTAAGCTTTGAAATATTATAAGGTTTTGGTGTTGTTTTATGGATATAGGGCTGCCAAGGGTCCTTCAACAGCAGAGTTCCACAAACACCCCAAAAGACACCTCAAAGCCAGTGATTTTACCCAAACCCCTCTGAAGACACTGAGACTACAGGATTGACCTTCCCACCTGAGTGACCTTGGCAGAATCACCAGCACCCTTTGACCTTCAGGTTCCCTGTGTGGATCACATACTGAGAGCCCACACAAAGACTGAGCCTATGGGGACTTTGGATAGCCAGAAGATAGTACCACAAGCTCAGGTGAAGCAAAGAAACCATAGCATCTAAGTTTCAAGTGTACCCCAAGATAAACCTCATCCTGTCAAATCAGAACGAAAGGAGCTCCCGCTTGCCTGCAGTTTCTCATGTGTCCCTGGCCTGCCTGGGCCAGGAAAGAAAAACAGAGACTCCAGACAGGAGCTGCAGAAAAAACAGGAAGTTCGGCTAGGCTGTGGTGGACATCGTGCACAAGCGTCTACGCTGTGATGTGAGAGGGTCGAGAGACACCAATCCCTCAGGACACAGAGCAGAAGAATGGCACAGGTGCTCGGTTGGTGGGCCTCTGTGTTCTCCAGATTCGCTCAGCAGCTGCACAGGGAAGCATGGGGTCCCTGGTCAGGCGCTCGGTTGGTGGGCCTCTGTGTTCTCCAGATTCGCTCAGCAGCTGCACAGGGAAGCATGGGGTCCCTGGTCAGTGAACCCTCACCCCAGCCCTGGCACTGAAGCTATCGGTCGCTCTGCCCAAACCTCCAGGTGCAATGTGGGACCTGGGGCTTATCACTCAGCAGTGAGAGAAAGCAGTGCAGAGAAGACAGTCTGAGCAGGCCTTAGGGACCCTGTTCCAGAAGGTACCCTGTAGGTACAGTGAGAAGAATGGCAGCTGTCTCCTTGGATGGACAACAGACTCAAGCACATTAAGAACAGTACTGACTTGAGAGTGAGGAAGCTTTGGTTTCTTAAAAACTCAGTTATAGTATGTAAATAGGTTTTTGTTTTAATCCCAAGTGTGGGATTTTAGTTTGACCTTTAGTTTGTCCACAGCTGATAACTGTCTCATGGGGGGCGTGGTCTTTACTAGCTGGTAATGGCCTGCCTCGTGCAACACAGAGAGGGGTGTGGTCTAGGGCTCCGAGGGATATAAATAGGAGACAGGAGAGGAAAGAGTGGCATGTGACAGTCTGAAAAGACACTCACTGGCACAGCGTCTTTCTTGAAGAAGATGGCCTGCTGCATTTGCTGTTGATGGAGACTGGTAAAGCCCCATAAGAACCCATCAACCCTACACAGCAGGGAGAAGGGGCATCTGCACCCTATCTGCACACTAACCTCCTCTCTCCTACCTAGGGTTGGGGGGTGGGGCGTTGGAAGGAAGAGGCTTTAAGGAACCCTAAATAAAACAGAGTTTAAATCAAGCACAAAACTGGTCCCTGAGCATCAAATGCCCCAGCTTGACCCACTCTGTGCCCACTCTGCCCCTGGCCTTTCTGACTTCAAGTCCCTCAATACCCTCTTGCACGACATCACTCTATCCCCACAGGATAAAGTGGTCATGACTCTCCTATCCACCAAGGCCTGTCACCCTGGGCTCTTTCCCTACCTGCCAAGAGCCCCTTCCCTGAGTCTTTCCTCTAGCTAATACCAACACAGCCCAAAGCTCAAGAGGACAGAAAAAATGTTCCACTTGCTTACTCAGGCCATCTAGAGACCAGCCCAAAGCTACTTTATCCCATCCTCCCACAGGGGAAACCCCAAACTTTCTTCCCACATCTTTTAGCCTCTCAGAATCCAACCACTACTTTCCTTTCTTCCTCTCTCTCTCTCTTTTATCCAGCTTCTTCTTCTTTTTTTTCTTCCCATGGCACAGTTTCTACGTGCAGCTCTGGCTGTTCTGGAACTCACTCTGTAGACCAAACTCAGAGATCCACCTGCCTCTGTCTCCTGAGTGCTGGGACTAAAGGTGTACATCAGAACCACCCAACCACTTTTTCATTTTTTCATGACAATCAAGACCAACAGTGGCTTCTTCACTGCCTACTGTTACAGACTCAGCTCAGAGATATCGGAAGGAATTCCCTGAACAAGCCACCCCAACACAGTGCAGCCTCCAGTGCTCTCTACAGGAGTCACGATGGGAGAAGCCCTCCTGCAGGTGTGCTGAGGTCCATTCCCTCAGCAGGACCCATGCACCAGGCCTCCTCTGGAATCAAGGAAGCTCAGAAATGCAAAAACACTCTGAAACACACACATACATGTTCCCACTATTAACAAAAGAAGAGGATGTCAAATTGCTCATCTGTCCTGCAATCCAAGGACACCAAGTCAATTCCCCTAACTTAACAGCCCCAACAACTGGCAAGGACCCAGAATCATAAATTCAAAAATTATCACAGCCCCTCCCTCCAGTCACATGTGGCTTCTGCACAGACAGAGGAGAAAATGGTCTGTGCTGTAACGTGGCGTCACCTGGCTGGATCTTTAACATGCTTTTTTGTCATTTTTTTCCTGACAGATCTCACTATGTCTCCTCAGCTGGCTGGAACTATAGACCAGGCCAGTCTATGCCACAAACATCTGCCTGCCTCCTGAGTGCTGGGCCACCACACCCAGCTACCTGGGCTGGATCTTTGAGGGAAGGAGAAAGTAAAGTGGCCTGATTAGGGGGGACCGGAGACCTGGACTCCTCCTGTGCCACCTGAGCCACAAGCTCACTGTAGGGTCTTACCTTCTGCCTCCATCTCTTAAAGCAGCCATGGTCCTGTAGTCTCTTCCCAGGACCCTGGGGAGACTGGAGAGTGGACAGGGAAGGGCTCTAGGCTAAGGGAATGGACAAGCACCTGGAAGCAGCCAGCACTGCGCCACCTTAGAGTCACCAGGAGCAGAAGTGACAGAGGGAACTCGGGAATATATTCATCAGGGCACACTGGACTGCTACAGAACAGAGGAGGGGCAGCACAGGAGCAGTGAGGAGCTCAGGTTCCCGTGGCTGCTGTGTGCCCCAAAGAACGCAAGGTTGCCAGACCAGCTGTCTTGAGACAAGGTAAGGCACTGGGGTGGGTCCCAGCTCACTGTGATCACTCACCCCCACTACCTTGCTTTTATGGCTGGGGTGTGGAGTTGGAAAAAGATGCAGAGGCCCAGCTAGCCAACCCCCAGGCCACAAGCCCAGCTGCCACACAGCACACCCTACCGACCATGCTCCCAGAAGGCGACACAGACCTCACCACCCAAATCTCCTGGCCTTCCTGCCCAAGCTCCCCCTATGACCCACCTTCTCGTGAGACAAATTCCCTTGGATGTGAGGAGTCTCAGGGCCAGCAGCTAGGAATGTCAGACAGTTAGGGGACAGCACCACAACCTGGTTCCTTCCTCCTGCTTCCTGTCTGCCACCCACTGCCAAGTACAGGGCCCAGACAGCAGTAGCTGTTAGCAGTCTACCAGCCTTGCCAATCTGCCCAGGCTGTCCCCTTTGCTTACCCACACTGCCCCCACCCTCTACAATGATGGAGGGGACTCTCTAAGCCATGCAAGTGGGAGAGACATGGTGGAGAACCAGGGCCAGGGTTAAACCTGGCAAATTATTACCTTCAGGGTCCCACCCACACGGATCGCACAGCTTTGGAGCCCAAGCTGCCCTTGAACTCCCCTTGCCTTGGCCTCCTGAGTCCTGACAAGCACCGCAGTACCGCACCCAGTTCTTACTGCCAAGAACACCAGCAATGCACATATGCACCGCCCTCCCATTCACAGGCGGGCAGATAAGGGCACAAAAATCACAGGAAGTTAGAATCTTCCCATCAGTGACCTTCATGTGTCCCCCCCAGTACCACCCACAGGGACAAGTGAGAAGAAGGAATATGCCAACCTGAGAATTCACCCGGAGCAGTGATGAGGGAGTTGGTGGCCTCGGTTTCAGTGTAAGACAATGTGGAATCGGACAGATCTGTTCGAGGGAGAAAAATAAAGAGAACTCAGACACCTGTGTGCACAAAGGGCAGATGTCACCGATGACCACTTATTTATTTATTCCTGCAGCCCACGCTGACCTTGGTTCCAGTACCTAGCCAAGAACGGCCTTGAACTCCTGATCCTCTTGCTCTCTCCTCCTAAATGCTGAGACTGCGGGCCCGAGCCACCACACCGGTGTGTGCAAAGCAGGGACTGGAACCCGGGCTTCATGTATGTCAGGCAAGCACTCCAGCAACAGAGCTAGACCCTCAGCCCCCTTCACAAGTTTCTGTTGTCACTCTGAGACCCAGTCTCAGGATCACTCCAGGCCAGGCCAACCATCTAATCCCAGAACTCTTCTGGAAAATGCAAAGCGCTGTGACCCTGACCAGTGGAAAAGCCTCGAGGCCCTGACCACAGAAACAGTCCACATTCAGGGGACGGAGCAAGCACTGACTTGAAGCCTGTTTGGGCAAGGTTAAATTAAGTCCCTGAACAATTCACAGCTGCTAAACTTAATCACAACCATTAAAATTCTTGAAGTTGTTCGTTCTTGCTTCCTTCCTTCTTCCCTTCCTTTCTTCCTCCCAGAGCTGGGGAAGCCTCGGCCAGCCACTTCTGTTCCCACACGCCTCTCATTAAGGCCCAAGTGTTTGCTCTCAGATTAACGTCTGCCGGCTCTCTCACCTCTCCCATTCCCCACCATCCAAACAGCCTGTGGAGCTCGAGCTGGGTTTTGCATTCATGCTTGTGTTTTTAAAAGCAGGCTTAATTAAGCACTTCATATGGCACGCATCATCGGCCATTCCCTGCCTGCGGTGCGCTGGGATGGAAGGGAACTTTGTGTGCCCTGCTGGTTTCATAAACTGGTGCTCTGGGGAACTTGGGAGTTCCCCCCTTAGGTCTGGGCCTCTGCTGCCATCAGTATGTGGTTGTCCCCAGTAAGGGACAGGCCTGTCCAGGAGTTGAGAAGCATGGGTCAGGAAGCCAACAACTTTTCATCTTCAGATCTGGCTTGGCTGGCCACAGATGGCCCAGCAGCCACCAGTGGCTGAGGATTCCTGGGACTATTCCTTCAGCTTAGGCTCTAGTTAGCAAGGATTTCATTTCACCTTGCAGAATTTTTTTTTTCTGTTCCTGCATGGCTTAAAAGTGGAAAAGACGAAACATTAACAAATTTGGCTTCTTTTTTTTTTTTTTTTTCCATTTCCCACTTGCCAGATGCTGAGTTTTATTTTGGTTCCTGTTCTCATGTGATCAGAGAGGCTCAGAAGTAAATTGATTACATATATATAAACTATATATATATATATCATATATAGTAAAAAAGGGAAACAATGCAAGGTAAAAAAATAACTATTTTTAAAAATATTGTGCTATATCTCAAGGCAGAAAAATATCTGCTACTAACAGTATTGAAAACAAAGACACAAGAAAATCTTCCACAGCTTGATGGTGGCGGTGCACACCTTTTATCCCAGCACTCGGGAAGCAGAAACAGACTGATCTCTTTGAGTTGGAGGCCAGCCTGGTCTACAGAGCAAGTTACAGGACAGCCAGGGCTATACAAAGAAACCCTGTCTCAAAAAACAAAACAAAAACAAATTATCAAAACAAATAAGCCGGACATGGTGGCACACGTCTGTAATCCCAGTACTCTGGGAGGCAGAGGCAGGTGAATCTCTGTGAGTTTGAGGCCAGCCTGGTCTACAGACTGAGTCCAGGATAGCCAGGGCTCTATTACACAGAGAAACCCTGTCTTGAAAAACCAAAACCAAACAAACAAATAAAAAAACAAAAACCAAAAAAAAAAAAACCCAAAACCTTCAATGCTAAAGTGGAAGATTTAGAATTTGCACTCTATCTATGTGTGTTTACATGTTTGTTGTGTATGAGGGTACACACACTCTGTGTGTGTGTGCACCAGAGGTCAACTTTGGGTGCCATTCCTCACCTTGCCTTTTGCGGCAGGGTCTCTCACTGGCCTAGAGTTCACTGAGTAGGTGAGGCTGTCTAGCCAGTGAGTCCCAGAGAAACCTCCTGTCTTGGCCTTTTCCATATGCACCACTGTACCTGGGGACTGAACTCATGTCCCAGCAGTTTGCTAATGGAGCCATCTTCCTCACCTTGAGTCTGCAGTTAATACCTAACGTTCCCAGTGCAGAACGCCTGCAGCCTCGATGAGGTTGGGCAGGAGAGCCACAGTGAGGGGGAGGGCCGAGGCCTGGAAGCAGGTGCACCAGCTCTAGCTTTCTTTTGAAAAGTCAGTGAAATGTGGTGTTCTTTAAAATGTCAGATACTGCTAGGACTGAGCAATAGCTTCTGCCGCTCATGTAAAGGAGCAGCAGCAGGTCACAGGTTGGGTCCTTAAATTTTCGCTTGTATTATTTTTAATTACATGTGAGTATGTGTCTCCATAGAGTTATATAAACACTGGAGCTGGAGCTAGAAAAAGTTCTGAGTTAGCTGACATGTATGCTGGGTACCCAACTACTACTGCTATATAGGTAGCACCTATATAGTACTGTCCAGAAAGAGTAGGAAGGGCAAGTAGCTTCTACCTTTTGAAGCTCCTGAGTAGCCTGTCATGCCCTTGCCAAGCCCTCAGAGCTGGACATTCCACTGAGGCCCTCAAAGGCAGCCTTCCTGTGGTGGCTGCTGAAGAAAGAGATCTCTCCCTGCCTCTCCCATCGCCTGAAGCCACGGAGAGGTCCAGAATGAGATCCGGAGCCCCAGTTCAAGCTGCACCTCCAGGGAAAGCTGGAACAGTGGCAATATTAGGGGTCACCCCTTTCTCTCTAAAGAGTGAGCACCCTCAACCATGAGAGCCTCACAACCTGCCTCACCTGCTCGGCTCTGCACCGTAGCAAGGAGCAGCCATGGACAGGCTGGAGGAGCATGGCTGTCCCGCCACCTACATTTTGTGTGTCCTTGAAACTCTATTTTTTTTTTCCACACCATTTAAAAAAATAAAAATAGAGCAAGCCACAGTGTTACCTGCCTGTAATTCCAGCAAGTAGGAAGCTGAGGCAGGAAGGTGGAGAGTTTAAAGGGAAGCCAGCCTAGACTACAGAAGGAGATCCTGTCTCAATCATCAGTCAAATCAGTAAAAGCTATTCTTATCTCTTATGCCAAGATGAGGTTCTGTGAGCCTCAGCAAGAGTCATGTTTGCTTTCTGAGAGTCAGTTGTCCTACCTCTGAAGGAATGAGACACCTGTTAGCTTCTCCCCCCAACTTGGGTTTTGGTGGTTTTGTGTTGTATTTGTTTTTTGAGACAGGGTTTCTCTGTGTAGCCTTGGCTGTCCTGGACCCACTCTGTAGACCAGGCTGGCCTTGAACTCACAGAAATCTGCCTGCCTCTGCCTCGCTGCATGCTGTTATTACAGGCACGCACCACCATGCCCAGCTTTTTTGTGTTTTTCCCCTTGGTTTTTTTGAGACAGGGTTTCTCCGTGTAACAGCCCTTGTTGTCCTGGACCCACTTTGTAGACCAGGCTGGCCTCGAACTCAGAGAGCAGCCTGCCTGAGATAAAAGGTGTACACTACCACCACCTGCTACCTCTTAGTTTCTACACGGTCACTCTATGGAAGGTTTTCGTTTTTCCCCAGGCTGACTGAGTTTCTCTGTCAATGAGCCTGCTATCGGTTATGAACTTTTGAAGTTCTCTTCTTCTGATGGAGTAAAGCAGCTCTTATAGGACCAGTATCATCAGGCTGACTTAGGAGATGCTGGGGCTGGCCGTGGTAAGATGACGGGGAAGCCATGGCCTGAGATGTGGCCACCCTGGGCTAGTCTCCAGCTCTGCAGCTCCTCAGCAAGGGTCTCCCTCTCCTCCCTCAGCTGGCTCCCTTTCCAGATAAGTAACCAAAGCCCCCTTTGTACTAGGCACACAGCTGGAACAAACACCGCTGCTTAGCCAATGCCTCCCACACTCTGAAGAGACAGCCTTCATCTTATTTGCCATGGATCAAACTCCTCAAGCAACTTTGGGTGAGTGTATCTCCAACTTCATTGAAAATGGGGGTCCAGAAGGAACCTGGGGTGAGTCCCTGAGTCCATGATCCAGGAAGTGACCTTCCAGCCAGAGCTCACACAGAGAAAGGATGCTGCTACCACAAACAGCACAAACTTATTCTTTGTGGTCACTTGAGAATGCTCTGACCAACCAAATGCACTTTGGAGGCCTGGGCCTCTCAGAAACTGCTGGTCACAGAGTTGCTGGGGTGGAACTCTAAGGCCAGCTCCACAGACTACATGACTGCTCTAAATCCACAGAGGAGAGAGCTCAGGGCCCGCAGCAGCTCTGTTTTTAAGTAGTGCATTAGTTGTGTATAACTATGTGTGCACCTGAGTGTGTGCATCACACGTGTGCAAGTGCCCTCAGAGGCCAGAAGAGGGCACTGAATTCCCTGAAGCTGGAGGTCCCAGCAATTGGAAAACACCTGATGTAGGTGCTGGGAACAGAGCCTAGATCCTCTGCATATGCAGCAAGTGTTCCCAACCCACGGTCCATCTCTCCAGCCCCTCATCCACTTTAAAAAATGTATGTGTGCACCCTAAAACACGAGCTGACACTTAGCACCCAGAAAAGACAGCCTGCCACTGCACAGCACTTGTCTGAAATGACACACAGCTCTCCACTAACCTCCCTCCGAGACAGCTAACCTTCTGTCCACCTGTCCAGGTAGGGCACAAGGGCAGATAAAGCTCAACAAAGACCCCATCATACTGTCAGTTAACTCAGTTAACCCAATACTGGGGGAGGAAGGAAGGAAAAGAGACCCAGAAATCCCAGCCCACCCCCAAAGAACAGCCTAAGTCATAGCCCATTCACCTCCTCAGGCCTATGTTTAAAGGTCACAGAGAGGGTAACGAGGAGCCTGGAATCTGAAGAGTTAAATAGTCTCTCGGCAGCAGCCTGACCATGGGAGTGTTTGTAAAACTTCACCCTGTTTGAAAGTACCCAATTCAGCCCACCCCTCTGAGGAAGGGCACACTTACCCAGTGGCTTGTACTGGTCACGAGGAGACAGCCGAGAATAGGGGGGTGGCGGTGATTCTAGAAGACAGGATACAGCATATCACACCTGGTGCTCTGTGTGCTTTTAACTATTGGTTTCCTCAAATTATAACCTCTGACCCCAGGAAGTCCTCCCTGTCTCCCACCACTTCTGCTGCCCAAATCTATGGACACAGACAGCCTGGGGCTCAGTCCCGACTTGTGACTATGCTTTGTGAGCTCTGGCGAGTTCCCTCACCTCTCTACATCCATTTCCTCAACTATAAAACAGGGGTGATAATCACAGACCTCTTGGTTTTGCCAGAAGGGCAAAAGATAGTGAATGCAAAATGCTTAGCACAGCTCTTGGTCATGCTCCCATAAACACCACCTGTATTACCACTACTAGAAAAACACCAATGCAGAAGTCAGATAACACACAGGAGGCTC
>CM053749.1:51560286-51640329 GCA_028658305.1 Pachyuromys duprasi | reverse complement strand
GGATGACAGTGGCCCTGGAACCCTCCACATTTTAGGCCAGTTACTTCCAGCTTCTGATGTCAGTCTCTCCTTTTATAAAGAAAGGCCAGAGCTGGATCCCAGTTTCCAGCCCAGACTGACTCCTGGCTGTCCATGGTGCTTTCCTTTGGGCTGCCTTTCATTTGCCTAAAATACTCCTCCTTCAGAAACATATACTTTGCCTCTAGAGGAATTTCTTAGGCTCTTGCTTTACGAGGAAGTAACAATTTGCTAAACTAAGTAACAATCTGGGTGAATGAAATGACCCTCCATTTTCTGTAAATGAAACTGAACCCCATCAGATCACAAGCTAAAGCAAACTCGACAGTAATAAAGGGGTAATAACTGTTATCAGGAGGGTATCAGGAATGACACAGGCGTAATGAGTGTTTTTGAAATTATAATAAGGCACCATTAGTTACAGCAGCATTAGTTAAGTGCGCTCCATACACCCAAAGGAGGCTTCCCTCTCCTGCCAATCCCTGCCTCTGCAGCCAGAAGCAGCTTCCTCAAAGTCAAGGCTCTGAGTCTAGAGCAGGGACTCTCTGTGGCCAGGGGTCAGAAAGGAGAGGTCAAATAGGGCAAAGCCACTAAAGAGACTGGAACAGTCACTGTGTGCCAGGCACTTCCACTTCATGTACTGTCTCTATTTTTTGTTTGTTTGTTTGTTTGTTTGAGATAGGGTTTCTTTGTGTAGTCTTGGCTGTCCAAGAAATTGCTCTCTAGACCTGGCTGGCCTTGAACTCTGCCTCTGCCTGATTGCCCTGCTTCAGCATTTGTTTTTTTAATGATTTATTCTTTTTTGTTTTGTTTTGTTTTGTTTTGTTTTTTTGAGCCAGGGTTTTCTCTGTGTAGCCTTGGCTGTCCTGGACTCTCTTTGTAGACCAGGCTGGCCTCATATTCACAGTGATCTGCCTGCCTCTGCCTCCAGAGCGCTGGGATTAAAGGCGTGCGCCACCATACCCGGCAGATTTATTTATTCTTATTTTATGTGCCTTGGGGTTGTGCCTGCATGTATGTCTGTGTGAGGGTGTCATATCTGCTGGAACTGGAGTTACAGACAGTTGGGAGCTCTCATGTCAGTGCTGGGAATTGAATTCAGGTCCTCTGGGAGAGCAGCCAGTGCTCTTAACCATTGTTGTATCTGATTCTTATAGACCTCAAGTACAGGAGTACTCAATGGTTAATCACACTCATCAGACACTGGTTTCAACTTAATCTTGTCTCAGAGATTAAAAATAAGTATGTAAGATGGTATCGACGTTCCTCATTTTGCATATGAGGAAACTGCCTGGCTCCTGCCAGCCAAGATAATCATGGCAGAGCTGGGATTTTCACCTAGGTCTGACTTCAGTTTCGCTGTTCCAAGAGACAGAGAACCAAATGGCCTCACTGCACCCAGTGCTTTCAAGGCAAAGACAAGATTAGGAGAAAGGGTCAAGCCAAAAAGGACCTACCAGTGACCTCAAACAGGACACAGGTAGGAAGATTATACTCCTTCAAGCTACTTTGCTTGATTCATCCTCAGCCCAGAGTCCAGACCTGACAGAGGTCCAGCTGCCTGGCATGTGAAGGCGTGGGCTCTCAGGGACAAAGGACTGAGCCTGGGTTCCCACGGCAGAGAGGAGACTGAGGCCTGCTGAGTGGACGTGACCCCCAGAAACTGGCTGTGGGGCCAGAACCAGAGCTCTGTCTGGTGTGCACACCTCTTTTTACAACCCCTGAAAGCCATGGCCTGGCTAGACATCTGCCTCCCCCCCCCCCCCCGCCACCTGTCTCCAGCAACAGAGGTAGCAGCTGGAGAAAGGGCACCTGTCGGCACCCTAGCCTTCTCCATCCAGCCCCTCTTTCGCTCAGGTTTCTGAAGCAGCCGTCCTTACAGCCCAGGCTGGCCCTAGCTTCAATATACAACTAAGAATGACCTCAAACTACTGAGCCTCCTGTCTTCACTTCCTGAACAGCTTATCCCTGGCCACGCCCGGCATCTCTTGCAGGGACTTTACCTGCAAAAAGCAGAAAGCAGAAAAGGTAGAGGGAAGAAAGTGCTCATCTGTTTCTCCTTCGGATGCACCCACTACCACAGACACACCTACCCTCGTCAATTAGAGAGAAAACTGACAAGCCAGAGAAAGACAGCTAAGCTTCTGGGAGGGACTTTACCTAACCACAGGTCTCCTGGAAAGAACATGAGGCCACAGTCAGCAGCCCAGAATACACAGCTCCAGAACATCAGAGATCAAAGGGCCCAGGCTTCTTCACCAAAGTCAACTTTTTTATTTAATTTTTTTTAATTTTGGCTCTGAAACAGTGTCTCAATGCGCAGTTCAAGCTATCCTCAAAAGGATCCTTCCCGCCTCTGTCTCCTAAATGCTGGGATTACAGGCACACACCACCACCAAAGGCTCCAAACTCCTTTTTGATAGAGCACCTGGCATCCCTCCAGTGAAGGACTTGCCCGAAGCCATGCTTGAAGGCAGCTGCATAAATTATTACCGTGTTGCTGTTGGAGACCAAGACCAGATAATCTTTCTCTTTAAAACAAAGCAAAACAAAACAAAAAAATTGAGTGGTGGTGGTATACACCTTTAATCCCAGCACTAGCAGGAGGCAGAGGCTGGCTGATCTCTGAGTTCCAGGCCAGAGTGAGTTCCAAGACAGCTAGAGCTACACAGAGAAATGCTGTCTCAAGAAACCACACACACATACAAACACAAGGTCAAAGACTAGTCCTCTTTAAGTATACATTTTAGTGGTCTGGGGTACATTCAAAGTGTTGTGACCATCGCCAATGATCTAATTATAGGACATCTTCATGGCAAGAAGAATCCCCATTACAGTCACTTCCTATATTCCAACCCAAACCCCAGGCAACCGCTAATCTACTTTTAGTCTCTATGGATTTGCCTATTTCATGTACATGAAATCACATAGGCCTTTTGTGTCTATTTCTTTCACTCAGCACAATGTTCTCCAGGCTCATCCATGCCGTGGCATGTGTGAGCACTTCACCCTTTTTTACGGCTGGCTGATATTCCATTGTGTGGCTATATCACGCTTTGTTTATCCATTCATCAGCTAATGGACACTTGGGCTGGTTCCACATTTTGCTGTTATGAATGATGTGCTGTGAACAATACCAGTAGTTCTACCCATCCTTCCCACTCCCCTCCCACACAGCCTCCAGGATTTAGGAGGATGGAGCCATGGGACACTCAGCTCAGGCTGGCCAGGTGAGCTCTCCACCAGGTGAGACACAGACCCAGAACACAATCTGCAGTTGACCTCTAGCTCTGTCTCCTGTTTAGAAGATGTCCTACTTCTTGTTAAGGGTTATATAATTTACGTGTATATTGTAAACTCTAAACTCTGACAGAACTCTCCCGGTCTCTGCAGGTTCCTCCAAGAGAACTAGACACCGTCAAGAGAAAAAGAGAAAGACACCAGAAACCCCAGGCCCCTCAGACCTCCAGCCGGAGGCATGGACTAGAGGAACTTCCTCCAGAAGCTGAGTAGTCAGCCAGAAGACCAGCGCTTCAGGAGTCTGTCCAGGCCCTGACCTAGCCCAGCTACCCTCTGGTCAGCCCTCAGGGCCTACTTAGCCTTCTGGGATCTAGACCTACATCTGAGGCCAGAAGAAAGTTCACAGCCTCTCTCTGAGCCTGGCAGGAGTTTCCATTTGACATCACCCATCTTTGCAGTGCAGCTCAGACTTCTTCTCTCTCTGGTTGCGGGGAGGGGGGAGCATGACAGCCGGGCAGGCCTGGAGGGGTCCTCCTGGGTGCCTGTTTCTTCTTCCCTCAAAACTGAAGGACTCCAACCCCAAGCCCCAGGATCGGAGGACAGAAAAGGAGCTCCTGGCGCTTTAAGGCCGAAGGAGCCTGACTGCCCAGATTCCCCCAGCAGCCAGATAAACAGCGCAGCCGGCTGGCGCCAGCAAGAGGCAAACTGGGCATTATCACGGCTTCCTCACCTCCAAGAGAGGAGCAGGGAGCAGACAGGCAGGCCGAGGGGCCACGAGGGGGCGGGGCGGGGCCGGGAAGCCCAACTTGAAATTGATCTCATTTCAAAGGGATAATGCCAGGCCAAATAAAAGGAAAAACTTTCTAGCCCATTCTAATTCCTCCAGGCCTGGCCTAGGAACCCTGTGTTTTCCTAGGCAGCCTCCTCCAGCCCTTTAGAAGTTCTCTCTCTTTCCCGGGCACAATTTGGATAATAGTAATTTACCGAATATAATTACAGAAAAAAAAAAAAGTAGGGAAGCAAAGAGCAGGAGATTCATTCCAGAGTTAATGGTTACTTGCAGGAGAAAGGAACTCTATAAACAGGTCAGAGCTGTGATTAAAGTATTTCTCCACATTTCCGTCCACATACGCACCCACCAAGCTTAGGATGCCTTTTCGTCCTAAACAGAAAGGCCCAGAAAAGGTAACTCCCAGGGTCCTCCAGACTGTGTCATCTACTGGGCCTGGGATTCAGGGTACCAGTTTCAGAGACAAAGCCCACGGAGCTTGGATTCTGCCCATCACCTCTTCACCTCAGTCGTTCAGGCCAACCCAGAACTTTACAGGTGGGAGGGGGCCAGAGCTGTCAGCTTGCCAGGCTCAGAACAGGGAACCATACTTCCCACATGTCTGCACACTGGGAATCCTGGAGGGTGGAGGCCGGGCATAAATGACTGGTGTTGGGTGTTCCCGTGCACTTTACTCTAGTTGTATGCCCGATCAGTCAGTCTGTCTGTCTGCCCGCCCGCCTGCCCCATGCCCCAACCCTCTTCCCTGGGCTGGAGAGTTGGGAGGAGCAGTCTCCTTATCAGGACTCGCTCGGCTGAACCCCAGCTATGTGCCTGCCCATTCTGAGGAGCCAGGCTGTCGGCCAGCCCCGGGGGCGGGGTGGGCAGCAAAGGGCTTCCCCAGTCCCCAGTCCCAGGCAAAACAAGAGGGTCAGCCAGGCATACTGGAAACTCTTGCTTCTTTCCCTACAGCAACAGTCCTCAAAGATGCCCCAGTTGCCTGACTAGAGCCCTCTCTCAGGTTTGTGGGGAACAGATTCATGCTGCATGCCCCCTTCCAACAGAGGAAACAGGGAATTAAGTTCCAATACTCAGTTCAGTTGAAAATGTTTTGGGACACACACACACACACACACACACAGGCTTCCAAAGTCACTAAGCCTAGGTCCAGACTCTATAGTTCAGCAGGTTTCCCTCAACTGCTCCCTGGTCCAGCAGGGGCCAAGTCTGAGTGGCTTCTAAAGCCTCCAGCTTCTTGCCCTCCTTTTCTGGTCCACCAACCTGAGCAAGGCCTCTTCATGTCCACCCCCACCTCTGAGGCTGCTCCAGGTTACAGGCATGGCACTCCCAACGGTGATCCAGTTACAAGCACACCCACAGCCCTCCCGGTGGCTCAGACCACTGACCTAGCCCCACCCCTCACCTCCCTGCCCACTTCTTCCCAACTCCCAGGAAGATTTCTTGACAGCATGAATCCTACTCATTCCTTTCCCCACCATACACACACGCACACACACACACAGAATCTGTTAGTACTATGTCTTGGTGAAAAAAATTCACTCGGGCCTCATGGAAGAGTGTGGTGGGCCCCCATCATCCATCTCCCACTAGGAAAAAAAAATATGAGGGGAAGCAATACAACCACAAATAGAATCCTCCCCAGAGACAGAGATAGCAGACAGTTTCTCCAAGGGAAGCTGGCAGTTAGCCTCTAGGCAAAGAA
Source organism: Pachyuromys duprasi (assembly GCA_028658305.1). Lineage (NCBI taxonomy): Eukaryota > Metazoa > Chordata > Mammalia > Rodentia > Muridae > Pachyuromys > Pachyuromys duprasi. The sequence goes on along the minus strand of CM053749.1, from coordinate 51,634,579 downwards.
AGCCCGATGTGGGCACAGGCCAGGGACTACCCTGAGCCTGGAGGGACCATGAGGGAAGCACATCGGGAACCACAATAATGCGAGGAAAACTTTCTTTCTCTTCATACCACTAGGCCCTCATCTGTACACAGGGAAGAGGTCAAGCTGAGTAAGGAGAGCCCAGAGCTGACCAGACAAGTAGCCTGTGCTTACCTGCTCCATTCTTTCCTGCAAAGCCCCCAGCGCTTCGAATGTATTCACCTACACCATAGTGTGTGTGTGTGTGTGTGTGTGTGTGTGTGTGTGTGTGTGTGTGTGTGTGTGTGTGTGTACACACGCTCTGGCCTGTCAGGGGCCTTCATCTGTTCTCACCTCTGTATCACCTGAGCCTGCCTAGGTAAGCAAGGCTGAGGTAGGGTGTGTGCGAAAGATCCCAGGAGAACAAAGGGGCCAGTACTCGGGGTAACAAAAGAGCTAGCAGCCTGTGACGCCCAGATGCCTCAGGTCCCTCAGAGGTAAGCTGAAGGCCAGAATGAAGAGCCACCCGGCATCCCGCCCCAAAGGATGCTGGAAACAGGAGGATTGCCCTGTAGAATCATGGCTCAAACCACTGAAAGGAACAAGTGGAACATTTTGCAAACTCTTTTGACGACAGGCATAATTTGCCTACAGACAGTTTCACAGCCATAGCTACCGGGAGCAGAAGAGCACAGCAGGGGTAGAGGGATGTGCATACAAATGCTAGAAGCTAGGCACCAACTGAGGTGAATCCCCAAAGGAGGGGTGGCACCTACTCCCCTGGCCTCTCCAGGGCTTACTATCCCACAAAGCTGCAACCTACTTTAAGTCCCGGAGGCTGCACATTGAAAACCCGGACGTGCCCCCTTCGAAATTCGGTGGCGCCACAAAATGAAGCTGCAGACACCTCCCCCTCAACTTTACCTCAGCCCCCCGCAGAGCCCCAGTCCCGAGGAGAGGCGGCCACAGAAGGGGACCAGAAGGTCGAGGCGACCCCGCGCGCTCACCTGGCCCGCAGAGCCGGCTGAAGTGGTAGGGGTTGCAGCACACCGTGGGTCCGTCGGCGGCGGCGGCGAAGCTGTGGCAGCCGCACAGGGGCTTCAGCTCCACCGCGTGCTGCAGGTCTGGCCAGCGGAAGAGGCGGCCGAGCAGCAGCTGCGGCGGCGCGGGCTGGCCGCCGAGGCGGAGGTCGGCGCGCGGCACCAGCACGCAGCCGCCCGGCACGCCGCCGCGGGACTCCACCGCCTCCAGCAGCGTGTCGAGCGACCGCTCCTTGAGCCGCTTGAGCAGCGAGTACGTGACCGTCTTGAGCTCCTGCTCCAGGAGCAGCAGCCGGGAGCGGGCTTCGCGACCCCGAGGCCCGCCGCCCTCCTCGGGCTCCGGGGACCGCCGGGCTGGGGGCTCGCCGGAGTCCCGCGGCGCGCCCGCGGCGTCCCGCTCGGAGAAGAGACAGCAGGTCACCGTCTCGCAGTCGCTCTCGGGCAGCCGGCCCGGGCCTCCGGGCTCTGCTGCATCCAGCGGGGGGCCCCCGGCTCCGGCCCCCGGCTCCGACGCCGGCCTCGGGGGGCCGCCCGCGCGCCGCCGCCTGCCCGCGCTCGGGGCGCCTCGCGGTCCCACCGCGTCCCGGGGCCGCCGCGGGACTACCGAGCGGACCTCGGAGCGGCCGCAGCCTCCGCCCTCTCGTGCCCGCGGGGCAGGCTCAGCTCGGGTGCCCAGGCTCCCATCCTCGTCGCCACCGCCGCCTCCGCCGCCGCCTTCCTCCCGATCGGGGACCACACGACTTCGCCAAAGTCGCCGCACCAGCCCCGAGCGTTTAGACCTGAACATACGATATCCTTTGGCGCCTGGGGTGGAGGGAGGGGAAGCGGTCTCCGGTTACCGGGGGTCCGTTCCCTCAGCGAGGCGCCGGCTGCGCGGGCCGCAGCCCCACATGAAGCTCCGCCGCGGGGCGCCGTGCAGAGCGCGCGCAGCCTGTCGTCGAAGGGGCACCGCAGGGCTGCAACATGAGGGAGCTCGCGCCGGGCCGGGCCGGGCACACACGCGCGCCGGGTCGGGGTCCGCGCGGGACCAGCAGGCTACATGGACCGCGGTGGGCCGAGACTGCTCAACTCCGGCTGCTCGGGAGCCTGAGGCGAGCCGCGGACGACGCGAGGCTGGCGACACCCTGCATGGGCCGGCGAGCCTTCAAAAGTTGCGCGGCTGGTACACGATCACAAAGCGCCTGCGTCGTACCCCCGAGGGTGTCCGCACCGCTCTGCCTTCAAAAGTCGAGCGCTAACGCTACATGGGCTCTCTCTGCAGGATCCGAAACTCGGGCTTGCGGATAACTCCCAGATCCCTGCAATAAAATAAAAAAAATAAAAAATAAAAGCAAAGCAAGGGAGAAATCCCCAAACACAACCCAAAAATGCTAGGATTTGCACGCACGAAGAGCAACTCCGTCTCAGGTCCCGGGAACTCGTTGCATTTGGGGCAGGTCTCTCCTGAACGCGGGTGTCAACACATGAGTGGAAGCCGAAAAAAAAAAAAAATCCCAAAGAGCTGCTGGGAATCCTTAATTAAAAATGCAGTCCACCGAGGCAGAGGTCGCAGCCCGCCCCACGCTGCGCTGGGTCGCTCCGGGCGCCGCGGCCGCCCCCTCCCCCTCCACCGAAGTGCCTCCCGGTGGCCCCGCGGTCCCCGCGAGGTTTGGCTAGGCAGCGCCCGGCGGCTCTTTCTCTGGGCTCGGCTCCCTCGCTCGCTCCCCCGATCGGCGCTCTCTCTCTTTTTTGTTCTCCTCAAACGCACACTGAGGGCCCCCGGAGGAGCGCCGCGGAGTCATTGGCTGCCTCCCATCATATGCCAGTCTAGACACTTTGGCGGCTCCGCGGCGCTGATTGTTGCGCAAACAAGGTTTCAAGTTTCTTAACTCTTAAAGGAGAACACGTCCCGTCGCTGAGCCCGAGGCTCCGATGGGGCCGGTTTCTGGGGCGGGCCGAACCCGAACCCCCGCCCCTCGCCCGCCCCGGCGCCCCCGCCCCGAGGCTGACGGAGCCCGACACTCACTCTCTGGCTCACGTCGCGCCTTGGGCACGGACACGAGCGATCTCGCACACGCGCGAACAAACACACACCCTGCTACCCAAGCTCTGCTCGGTGAACCCACCGCGACCCGGGCTCCAAGGCCGCCTTTTGCCTCTCTCTGGCCTGTGCACAAACTTGCAAACGCTCATCGCTCTTGAGAGTCGGTCCAAACCCCCGGCCTCGGCGCGGGCTAATAAAAATGGGCGTGTGTGCGCGCCTTCCTGCCCCGCGCCTCTGGGGAATTAGGAGGCGGCGGAGAAGTTGGGGTAGCGGGATCTTCCGTGACCTACCAAGGCTAAACGCACCCCCTGCCCAGGACCGGGGGTCGCTCTGCCCGGGCTACACAAGGGGGCGTGGGACGCCTCGGTCAGGGGAGGGCCGGTGTAGCCCGAGCTGGGGACTTGGAGAGAGTGGGGCAGAGGCAGGAGCGCTCTTGGATGGCTCCTCTCGGTCGCCGTGGCTGTCTGACGTCCTGGCCCCCACGCCCCCCAAGGCCAGGCGTCCTTTTCCTTTCGTGGGCTTACTTACTGCCCCTTCGAGGGGTATGTGGATGGAGGGGCGCGCTTTCCCCAGCCATGTTTCACTCTGAAAACGGGGCAAATTGGGGCCAGATTAGGGGGCCCGGCACAGGAAGGGTTAAGGCCGCTCCTGCCCTGGAGCCGGCGCGGCGGGGTACCTCCTCGGGCGTGCTTGCTAGTCCGAGGGTGGCAAAAGTTCAAGCTTGTAAAGTCGGGATTGGTCCCGCTCAGAGAGGAAAAAAGGCTTGGTTCCCCCTCCCCCTCCCGGGCGTGGCGCCGATTGGCCCAGCAGCAGGGCCGGCTCCGCCCTCCCCTGGCGCGCCGCGGCCCCACCCCCGGCGCAGCGCCACGCCCCCTTCCGGGCAAGCGTGGGGCCCCGAGCTCAATGAAAGGAATTCCGCTACTCTCATTGGCCTGGGGCTGGACGCCGCTCCCCCGCGGGAGGCGGGGTGTGGAGGATGGGGCGCAGGCTTGTGATCCCCACCACCACCACTCAGGACACCCGTGCTCTGGGCTGCTGTCGTGAAGGCGATGTGCAATCCTAGGAACTAGGTCTCCGTGTGCGCCGGGGGAAGGGCCGTGTGTGCAGGAAAGACCCAGGACCCTTTCTTATGCCTTACCTGGAGCCCGGTACCGATTGTCACACACACCCCTTACTATTTGGCCAAGGTGAAATAGGAATAGTTGTCTTGGCCTCAGTTTCTCCTTTGAAAACGCTGGGGTGGGTGATGCCTGCCTTACAGAATGAAGATTCTAGGAATTAGTGATTACTAATAAGTGCACACATTGAGAATGGGCAAGCAGCACTCATACAAACTCAGGAGTTCAAGGCTATCCTGGGCTACACGTTGAACTGGAAGCCAGCCTAGGGCTGCATAAGACCCTGTCTCCAAAAGTTTCCCAAAATAAAATAATAATTACGAAAGGGATCCAATTATGTTTTCTTTCATGAAGATGAAGATGTGTTGCTTTGCCTCCTCTGGATTTCAATAAGAGCAGATGCTTTGGTTTCTTTTCCATGATAGAAGAGGTTTCAAGCCTAGACAGTATGTATTCACTTAAGTCTCACACCCCAATCAGTTTTATTTTCTCTGTGTACAGATGAGGAAACTGAGGCACAGAAACTTGCTCATTTAATTTGTCATCGGGAGTAATAAAACACCAAAACCAGAAAATCCTACACCAGCTGAGCTCTCTCACCCCCAACAGCTGGAAGAGGTGAGTACCCTTGTGTTGTCACAACACATATTTTAGGGGAGTGCTTTCCAAAATGTGATGCAGGCACTGCCTCTATTAGGCCTACCTAATCAGCATTTGGTAGAAGGAGGCCACAACTCCCCATTATAACACTCTGGGGATGAGAGTGGCTGATAACCAGCATTATACAGAATACTAAGGCACAAGGTTGTAGAAGAATTTTAATTCAGAACATGAATCTGCTCTGGCAAGAGATCACATCCAAAGGCCTTCTAGGTCTGTGTGATATGACTTGAATACAGACACATCTTCAATCCCAGGAAACAGATGCTAGAAGGTCTCTGAGTTCAAGGCCATCCTGGTGCAGAGGGAGGTCCAAGCCCATGCCTTTAATCCCAGCACTCAGAAAACAGAAGCATGCAGATCTCTGAGTTCGAGTCAATGCTGTTCAGGCGGTTCAGTTGAGTCAGTGAGTTCAGAGGCAGTATAGTGGAGTTGAGTTTGTGGCAGTTCAATTCATGGAATTCAGAGGCAGTTTTTACCAAGAGTTTTAGAGGGAGGTTGAAGACCAAACAAGCCAGAGAATGAGAAGGATCCAGAAGATTAGAACAGATTGCTACAGTTAGTTTGAGGCCAAGCAGAACACTTCAGTCAAAAGCTGAGAGAATGCAGATTTGAAACAGTCAGCTTGGAAAGGAGTTTGAGCCAGAACAGCTGAGTTAAAACAGCCATGCAGAGTTCAGAAAGAGCTAGAAAGGATGAGCTTATTCGGCTGAAAACATGGTTAGGCCTAGATTAGGTTGTATGGAGGCTAGAAGCTTCCAGGACTAGGCCTAGGTTAGCAGACAGAAATTATAAGCATCTGAGATGACAGTTACAGAGATGAAGAAAAGTTACTTTGCCAGGCAGTGTTAGTGGTGGCACACACCTTTAATCCCAGTGCTCAGAAGGCAGAGGCAGGCAGATCTCTGTAAGTCCAAGGCCAGCCTGGTCTACAAATCGAGTCCTGCACAGCCTGGCTACATAGAGAAAGCCTGTCTCTAAAAACAAAAACAAAACAACAACAACAACAACAAAACTTACTTTTATTCAAGGCTTTGGACACACAATAACCTGCACAAGACTGTCATTCGTGGCAGGGGTGGGACTTGAACCCAGGCAGTTTGGCTAAGAAAGAAGTATGAGTGCCAGGGGAAGCAAGACTCCTGAAAGAGGGTTCTCTGCCTGTGGACAGTCTGCACGGCACCCCTCGTGGTAGGGATTGATAGTTACAGAAGTGTTCCCCCATCCTAGCCCTAAAGGAGCGTATCAGCTGAGGCTCTATCCCCTCTGCCCCTTACTCTTAGGACAAGCGTCTCTTCCTGCAGAGCCCCTGAAGTGTACCAGAAGAGACTAAAGCAGGCCTATGAGAAGCCTGCTATCTTAAGCTAGGGGCAGGAGAGATGGCTTGTTGCTGAAGTATTTGCCCTGATAACCTGCTTCGGATGCCAGGCCCAGTGGTGCTGATCTGCAACCCCAAAACTGGGGAGATGGGAGCAGAGAGAAGCAGATCCCTGGAGCTCTCTGACCAGCCAGCCTGCCTAAATGATGAACTATAGGTTCATTGAGAGAGACCCCCCTACCCCCTGTCTCAAACAAACAAACAAACAAATAAATAAGTGGAGAGTGATCAAGCAGACAACCATAAACCTCTGACCTTACACATGTACACACCCGCAAACATATACCATAAACATATATTAAATAAAGGAGTAAAGAAGAAGGTTGCAAATCTAAGCAAAATTTAGCCTCTTTGCTCTTGCTCACTGGGAGGGGGGCGGGGTGGGAAAGGATGTAGCCTAGGGAGGATGGCCCCTGCACTACAGCAAGCATCTGCTGGGCCCGCTAAGTGTGGGTTGTGCACTGTGCAATGGGAATAGGAATCACACTAGGGGCAGCTGCCAACCCTCAATGACTAGCAGCCTTAGAATCAGGCCTCTGCGCTGAAGGACTGCTCCTCCCTCCCAGGCCCCTCCGACTTAGCGCTTGGCACACCCTGTAGCCACTAGAGAGTGTATGCAGTGGTGCCCAGCTGTGCCGGCCTGAGGGACAACAGCTCTGACCTCCACCCTATGAGACTGCCAAGCCCGGGTTCCCTGGAATGTAGGGAAAAGAGAGAAGAGGAAGGCAGGATCCCAGTTGCCCATTCTTGGGAAGTCAGCAGGAAGAACTGAGCTGTCCCCTCCATTCTTCCTGGCTGTCCTGGAAGCACACACCTGTCCTCCGTTCAGCATCGCCCCACCTGCAATGGCACAGCTCTACATTCTCCCTCTGAAGCAAAGGCCTGCAAGGGCAGAGATGGGGAACCAGTCAGGCTAGGCCACACACATCAGCGTGATCAGAATAAGGCTGCTGGACACCCTCCTGTCTGAGACAGTACTTGCCTTCTGGCCTTCTCCTGGCCCCAGGACACTCAGCATCTGCAGGGCGGCTGAGTTAAAATTCCCACTTCACTGATCATCCCATCCTCCTCAGCCAAACCCTCCTCAGCACCCTCTTCTCCAACCATCCTGGTGACACAGGGAAGGTCTCCTTGCTTCCTAGACTTTTTTTTTTTTTTTTTAAAATCAGAGGTTGGGCTATTTTGTTTCTGCTCATACAGCCAGCAGGTGGCAGAGCTGAGACCAGGTGAGGAGTAAACATCTCCTTAGCACCTGGTGCTACAAAAAAAAAAAGTTGGTCTTTTGCCCTTGGGAAGTTTCCACACTAAATGGTAAGGAATGAGGCATGAGACAGCAGAACTCACCAGAACTAGAGCTTGCTTCTGGGTGTGGGAAGGAGCACCATTAGCAAGTAAGTCACACAGGAAGCCTGGCCACCTCTTTCCACGACCAAATGGATTGACAAGAGGGCCAGTCATAACCCACAGGAGACACAGGCAAACGCCCAGGTCCGGCCTGCCAACTCTATGGAGAACCATTATACACTCAATATTATAGACCAACCATAGGGCCAACATGACCCCAAGTAAAAGAGTTGGGGTGCACTTGAGAGTGATGGCCCTTCTGAAACCCTGATGCTTTCCTGGGAGGGGCAGGGGAAGGGTCTGGCATGGCCATATGCTCTAATGGAGTTCTGAGTTCACTGGTATTTACTGAGTGCCTGCTGGGTGCTCTCAGAACTGGGGAGCCAGCAGGCCAAGCCCGGTAATCCCAGAGCTCAAGGAATCTGGTGGGAAAGAGACAGACCACAACAAAATGAGCAGGGTGACACACCAAGGTGAAAGCAAAACAAGGAAGAGGAAGGCAGGGCATGGTGACACACTCCTTCAACCCCAGCACTCTAGAGGTAGAGGCAGGTGGATCTCTGTGAGTTCAAGACCAGCTTGGTATACAAAGTGAGTCCAGGACAGCCAGGGATACACAGAGAAACGCTGTCTCAAAAAACAAACAAAGAGGAAAGATGGATGTTGAGAGAGAGGAGGTATGTCAGGGGAGGCTTCCCTGGGAAGTTGACATTGGAATGAACAGATGAGATTTTATTCTGTGACATAACTGGATTGAGATCTTGGTGGTGACATTGAAGTCATAGAGGTAGTTAGGGCAGGGGGCTTTCTGTCACACTGCCTGCTTGCAAAAAGCTGCAGGAATGGAGAGCCGGAAGCACAAGGGCCCTGGGGCAGGAGCACGCCTGGGATGCATGTGTGTAAAACATTCCAGGGCTTCACGGAGGTAAAGAGGTCAGAGAAATCCTGGGGGCAGATGTGGGCTCATGCAGGCCATTGCTGGGACTTTGGCTTGTGGTCTAAGTCAGTTGGGAGCCTCTGAGCACAGGAGAGGCAGAGCCTGCTTTCTAGGTTATAGCGTTGGTTTGCAGTGTTGGGGATCAAACCCTGGGCTATGTGCACGTTAGGCTGGCTTCTGTTGTAATAGCCCTCCCTAACTATATGTAGAGAACAGCCTGCTGACCAGGTCAGAGCAGGAGCTGGTAAGAGGCCTTGTAGGTAGCTAGGAGAGTCAGAGGTGACCTGGACGAGGGGGGGGGGACATCAGGTAAGACTAAGAAACACATATCCAGCATCCATTGTCACATTTAAGAGTGTATAGGAACATCTGAAGAGGAAGCTTGTGATATTTGGCATTTACTTATATGTTTTGAAAGAGAGTCTCAGGATAAGCTGGGGTTGGATGGAAGGGAAGGAGGTCCTCCCCTGTTGGTGGACTTGGAGGGGGCAGGGAGGAGGGAGATGAGGGAGGGAGTGGGAGGGTAGGAGGGAATGAGGGAGGGGGCTACACCTGGGATTCAAAGTACCTAACCTGTGATTGAGATAAAAATAAATAAATTAAAAAAAAAAAAAAGAAAGAGAGTCTCATGTAACCCAGGCTGGCCTCTAACTTGATATGTAGTCAGGGGTGACTTTGAACCTCTGATTCTCCAGCCTTACATTTTTTTTTTTCTGAGTCAGGGTTTCTCTGTGTAGTCTTGGCTGTCCTGGACTCTATCCTCCCTTACCTCGTAACTGCTGGGTTTACCAGTGTGCACCCCTGTGCTGTTTGTTTATGAAGTGTTGGAGATAGAGATATTATTTACAACAGATGGTACTGGTTCACGCCTGTAATCCCAGCACTCGGGAGGCAGAGGCAGGCGGATCTCTGTGAGTTCAAGGGCAGCCTGATCTACAGAGTGAGTTCCAGGACAGCCAAAGCTATATACAGAGAAACCCTGTCTCAAAAAACCAAAAGACAAACAAAAAAATATTTATTTAAATCTATTGAGTGCCTCCACATATGTCTGTGTATCATGTATATACCCGGTACCCTAAAGGCCAGCAGGAAAGGGTGTCAGATCCCCTGGAACTGAAGTTTCAAATGGTGTAGGCAGTGATGTGGGTGCTGGGGTCTAAACCCATGTCCTCTGCAAGAGGAGCAAACTGTTACTCTAGCTCTCAACAAAGATATGAGTATGACAGTTCCATGCATCACTTTCAGATGAAGACATACTTTGACTTGTGTAGCAAGGAAGTCTATTTATCTGTATATCACCCTGAGATGACCCTGGGATGACCAGTGGATACGTGACACCCGGCACATTGGTTTAATCAATTTCTAACTTCGCCCTCTTTGGTTTTGCTTCATTTGTTTGTTTTTCACGATTGTCTCCCAGAAAGGATGATTACTCCTGGTTGTGTCTCTAAATGAGGGGAACATTTCCATAGCCCTCCTGAGCTAGTTGCTGGTGTTATTCTAGCCATCCGAGGTCACGCACACAGAGGACAGCCTCAGGCATGATAGACTAATATGTAAGAGCCTGGGCCACAGATCCAGCTCACCTAGACTGGAATCCCATTTTCCACTAGAGGACTGGCCTCAATCCTCCTGAGTCCTCCCCCACATCTCTTCCTCCTTTTTATTTATTTTTCTTTTTTTATGGGAAGTGGTTACTTTGTAATGGGTTGATAGTTATGATGGTGGAGATAGAATCTAGGGCCTCATGCTTCTGAGGGGAACATACCACAGCTGAGCTACCTCCCAGATGTTTCTTCAGCACTGTGTAACTCTCTTTTCTTTTCCTTCTCCATTTCTTCTTTCTTTCTTCCTTTTCTCTTTCTTTCTTTTTCTTTTTTCTCCCTGAGAAAGGGTCTTGATACAAAGCCCAGATTGGCCTGGAACTCAGTATATAGCCCAGGTTATCATAAAACTTGCAGTCCTCCTGCCTCTCCCGTACTGGGGTTATAGGCTTGTGTTACCACTTCTAGTTCATAAAAAATCTGAGTCTTAAATGGTTGTGACATTAGAAGGCTGTTTGGAAGATCAAAGTTCAGTGTCTAGAGGCTATAAAGGGCTCAGTCTGAAAACAAACTTACCTTGCAAGCAAGCCGGTGACCCGAGTTCAGTTCCCAAAATGCCAACTAAAAAAAGCCAGGTATGGCATTTGGATAGATGGTTCAGTGCTCAAAAGTGATTGCTGCTCTTCCAGAGGACCTGAGTGCAGTTCTTAGCACCCACATCAGGCACTCACAACCACTTGTAACTCCAGCTTCTGGGGATCCAGTATCTGTGACTGCCTCAGGAGCCTGCACTCATCTGCATATACCCATAAGACATAAATGCATATACATAATTAGAATTAAAAATTTAAAACACAGGTGTAGTAGTACATGCTTGTAATGCTAGCAGAGGGGAGGCAGAGACAGGTAGAGCCCTAGGGTGCTCTGACCAGCCAGCCTAGCTTTAATTGGCAAGTTCCAAGCCAGTGAGTGATCCTGTACAAAAAAAAAGACTGATAGTACCTGAGGAAGGACATTCAAACACTCAAGGTTGAACTCTGGCTTCAGCATACATGGACACACATTTACATACACACACATGCACACAGATAAACAGTGTCTGACACGGAATTAGGGCTAGTGAAGTGAGGACGGAGCCAGTCATTACCAAGAGGGACCACTGAGTTAGTAGCAATGCTGAACTCAATCTCTAGGGCAGGCCATCTCTCACTGTAAAGTGGCTGACTGGTGATGGTAGGAGTTTTGGGTCAGACAGGTCAGGGCTTACAGAGGGAGTCATGGAAGGACTACCTGCTTAACAAGCTGATACGTGATCTTCAGAACTCCTAGGACCTGCTCCCAGGCCACACAGGGAAGTACAGTTGGAGTGTGGCTGTTCTGCCCCTAAGGTGATCCCAGGAGAGGACAGTGCCCTTACTGCTGGGGAGACTGGGATGTCTGCTGTCTAGAGGATCCCAGGGCAGATCAAGTGGTTCAAGCGCCTGCAGGGAGGTGAGGTTAAGGGGGGTTTTCCTGGACAGGTGACCTGACTCATAGGTGTTGGGGAAATACTTTTCTTCCTTTAAAGCACTGTGTCTCATGGAGCCCAAACTGGCCTTGAACTTGTTGTATAACCAAGAATTAACTTGAATTCCCGAGCCTCCACCTTCCAAGTATTTGGATTACAGGAGTGCACCATGGCAGATTTATAAGGTGCCAGAAATCGAACCCAGAACTTTGCACCAGCCAGGCAATATTCTACCAACTGAGCCAAATCCCCAGCACCAGGAAACGTATTTTTTAATTAAATTTTTATTTTATGTTCATTAGTGTGAAGGTGTCAGATCCCTTAAGAATTGGTGTTACAGACAGTTGTGAGCTGCCATGTAGGTGCTGGGAATCAAACCCCGGTCCTTTGGAAAAGCAGACAGTGCTCTTAACCACTGAGCCATCTCTCCAGCCCCAGGAAATGTATTTTTACATGATATATTTTCCTTTAATATATACAAATGTTATATAAATATATAAACATATATATATTTAAATTATATTTGCTTGAAATTTCCATGCATTTACATTCTCCTGCCTCAATTCCCTCTTCTATGATATACATTTATTTACAACATATTACATTTTGAATATTAAAACTAATCCAGATATACCAGGGAATAAAATGAAAATGTCCATAAATATTTGGTCAGAGATGAGAGACCACTCAAGACTGTCTTAATCCCTGTAAATGCTGCCCTAGACTGACCAGGCCAGACCCCAGAGCGGGACCCTCAGTCTCCCAGCCTTCAGAGAAACACAGAAATCCTCCTATGAGAAAGTATCCAAGGATGGCCCCTGGGTGCATGGCTCAATTCAAGAGCACATTTCCACTGAGCACAGCCCAGCCTCCCAAGGATAGACTATCTGAAGAACCATGCACAGCCAGGTACAGTCAATCACTCCTCCACACCACGGACAGAGAACCTCCTGCCTTCCTCTCTGACCAGGCTGCCGGCTAGAGCTGCCATGCCCTCAGAGGGCTCACCAGCACCTCTCCTCTTCTGTGCCTCCTGACATCAGAGAGATCCCCACATGCTCTCTAACAGCCCAGGCTTTGCCATGGGGACCATCTGCCTTTCCCTCTGAACCTCAGCTTCCCTTCTCTGCAGGGCCCTGCCATTGGCGTGCCCCTCTTCCCGAGGTAACTTGCCACATCCCTAGCCTAGCACCCTGGGAACACTAGAGAAATGTTGGGAAGAGGGAGGCAGATTGGAATTTCTGACAGATCTGCAGCAAGGCCTATTCCTGTCAATCCTCACTGAAGCCTATGCACACACCACACACATACACTTGCAGGGGGCGGGTATGTGTGCTACTCTTGAAGAGTGGAAAGTTTCACCCATAAACATTATTTTATAATAAAAGACAATGTATTAAAAACAACCTCGGCTGAGGCTAGAGAGTTGGCTCCGAAGTTAAGAGCATTGGCTGCGCTTGGAGAGGTCCGGGGTTCGCTTTCCAGCACTCACATGGTGACTCAAATTATCTGTAACTTCAATCCCAGGGAATCAGATGCCTTCTCAGACTTCAGCAGACACAGCAGAAAAACTCACACACTGAAAAGGTAATGATAAGTATTCTTTAGTCTGGCTGTGGTGGTGCACACCTTTAATCCCAGCGCTCGGGAGGCAGAGGCAGGCAGATCTCTGTGAGTTCGAGGCCAGCCTGGTCTACAAAGTGAGCCCAGGACAGCTAGGTCTACCCAGAGAAACCCTGTCTTGAAAAACAAGCAAAAAACAAACAAACAAACAACAACAACAACAACAAAAAACCAGCGATGTTCACTATCCAGCTGTTGAAAAAGAAAGAGGCACCCTCAACATGAAAGGTCAAGATAGAAAGCAAATGAAAAAACAGTTTTTCTGGAGAGAATGGCAGCAAGGATGAGTGATTGAGGCTACGTTTTTCTTGTTTTGTTTCTGAGCCAGTGTCTTTCTATCCTATATCTCTGGCTGCGCCGGAACTTGCTGTATGGGTCAAACTGTTTTGAACTCAAGTGCTGGGAGCAAAGGTGTGCGCCACTTTAAACTCCCAGCACTCACGTGGCAGCTCACAAACCTCTGTAACTGTTGCTCCAAGGATCCATTGCCATCTTCCGGCCTCCACATGCCCTGCATGAACATAGTACATAGATGTACTGACAGGCAAAATATCCACACCCAGAAAATATAAAGGAAAATAAATCTTTCGTGGTGGTTGCTGTAGAGACAGAGCTTCTCTGTAGAACCCTGGCTATCCTGGAAATCACTCTGTAGACCAGGCTAGCCTCTGCCTCCTGAGTGCTGGGATTAAAAGCATGTGTCAACACGGTCTTTATAAATCTATAAAAATGTTAAAAGAGAAAGAAAAGAAAATTTAGAGTTGATCACGTGGACATTATGCTACGGGTCTAGTCCCTCTGTACTAGAGATTGACTCCATGTCTCTTCAAGTCTTAGGCAAGTTCTCTACTTTGAGCACCGTATCTAGCCCCACTATGCTATGCTTCACATTCATTTTTATTTTTTGTTTCATTTTGGAACAGGGTTTAATGTGGTCCAGTCTGGCCATTAGCTCAATGTGTAGCTGAGGATGCTTGTCCCCTTGTCTCCGTGTCCTGGGTGCCAAGACTGCAGGTATGTACCTGGCTTACTTCAGTTAAAAAAAAAATGTTAACAGATACATAGACTGTCTTTGAAAAGATGTGGCCATGCACGGGGCCCCGCTCGGAGGGGAGCAGCGGGGCGGAAAAAAAAAAAAAGATGTAAAATAAAGCCAGGCCTTGTAGTAACTGCCTACCATGAGACAGGAGGATTGCTGTGACTTCTAGGCTACCCTGTGGTCGCTTCCATGGGAGACCTGGTAACACAGGTAGATAAAAGCTGGACCCGCTCTTCAACACAGAGCCATTCAGTGTTTTCCTCAATTGCTTGTTTTGTTTGTTTGGTTGGTTCAGCCTGGTTGTATTGTGTTGTTGTATTTTGAGACAGGCTGGTCTCAAACTTTCCATCCTCCTGCTTCAGCCTCCTAAGTTCTGGGATTACAGGCAGTGTCCTCCACCACTCCCAACATTTTAATTTTAATTTTTACCTCTAAATAATTAATTTTGTGGGGTATGTGTGCCCTGGAGCCAGCGTGGAGGTCAGAATACAGCTAGCAGGAGTTGGTTCTCTCCTACTCCAGTGTGTATCTCAAGGATCAAACTTAGAACACGAAGCTTGGTGGCAAGGGCCTTTCCTTAAAGCCATCTGACAGTAAATCACTAATACTTGCACTTGTCACAAAATCTAGACAGCTCTATTCAGTACCAAAACCACTGTCCACTCTCTGTCTCCCAGCCCTGGCCTACAGTCCCAGGTGCACACCTGTCGGTCCCATCTGAATGTTCCATCTGCAGGATGAGTCCTTAGAGACAGTGAAACCAAACACTCAGGAATGACAAATTTGTCATCTGAATTGTAAACATTGGTTGCAGAAAGGAAGAGAATCAACAGAAGAATTGTTTATTAAAGAATTCTAATCTCTGAAGCAGTCCATTGACCTGCAAAGCAGGACATGACTCAAGTGACGAATGAAATGACAAGACCAAGCAGAGACAGAGGTAAGAGCTGACGACAGTGGGACGGCACATCCTGTCTCGCCGGCTTGGGACTTCCTGTGTGTACGTCTTCCAGCCAGGCCAGGGCTGGCGTCATGCTTTGTTGTTGTTGTTCCAGGGCCTGCTGTGCAGAAGGCCATCAGAAACATTCACTCCCTCGTTCCCTCTGTTACAAGCCACATCCAGGGAAGGGACAGAGAACAGGGTCACCAGCATCCTCTAAGGCCTGGTGCTGTACATAGGGGACATTATGACTCCTGCAGACCCTGACACTTCCATCTTTCCACACTTCTGTAAAGAATTTTAAACATATTTGACAAATATATTGACATAGGAACCATGTTCCCCAGGCTAGATTTGTTGGTATCTATGTCTTTTTTTATTATGATATGGACCCAGTGGCCCTGGCACTGGCCTAATGAGTCCTGGTCCTCCAGCTCTGGCCTCTGGAGTAACTGGGATTACAGCACTGTGTGCCTATAAGGTGCTGGCCCCACCTTATAGGATTCTAAGGATTCAGCCCAGGTCCTCTGGTACTCTAGACTGGCATCGAGGCATATCCCTAACCCTAGTTTCTTTTTTGTTTTAGCAAAACTAAAAGACATCATAAAGGATCATGGGTTCCAAGCACTGCATACACAGTGCCTAATGGGTGAGTAGAGCCTGGCCTGGCTTGTATTTACTAACCAGTAATTGCTTCTTAAGAACAGCTGAGTTCTGGGAAAACCACCTTGGCTTTGCATCCCTGAAGATCCAGGCTGGATTCTAGCCCAAGTACTTAACCTACTGGGCCACAGTCAGGAAACCACTAAGGCTACAGAGTTCAGTAACCCCGGATAACATGCGCCTGGCTGGTGACTGAGCTGTCTCCACAAAAGAACGGATGCTCTATCGGGACAGGTCCACAAGTGGTCAGAAGTCTAGATCTCCTGTGAGAAACAGGCAAAGGGCGGAAGTGGGAGGCCCAGGAAAGAAAACATTTGCCTCTCACTCTGCCCAGGCTCTAGGCCTTGCCTATGTATCCCAGTCGTCTGTGTGTTTTAAGAACCATCGGCTCAGTCATCACCTAGATTGACTTCATGAGTACTGGGACTACAGGTGGGAGCACCATGCCTGGTTAAGGAGTACTAAGCAAATTCTCTACCAGCTGAGCTATATTCTCATCCCTTAGTGTGGTTGGCCTTTGTGTGGGCTCTTTATAGCCCCTGGGAATTCTAATACATGGCACAGTTACTTTTCTGTTGCAGTAATCAAACAGATGACTAAGGCAACTTAGTTGGAAGTTTGTTTGGGCTTACAATTGCAGAGGAGTGAGTCTGCCCTGCTGGATAGGCAGCATGACCCTGGGAACAGAAGGCTGAAAGCTAGCTTCTTAAACCACAAGCACAAAGAACAGCAGGCAAATTGGAAGAAAGCAGAGCTTTGTTTTACTCTCAAAGCCCACCTGCTGTGACACACTTCCTTCAGCAAGGCTGGAGCACCTAAACCTTCCCAAACAGATCCACCAACAGAGGCTAAGTGTTCAAATGCCATGGAGGGACACTTATCATTCAACACAGGCTAAGAGCCCCCACCGCAACCCCAACATTACAAAGTCCTTGCTATAGCTGGAAGGAGAACGCTAAGGTAGGTGCCTCTCACCTAGGCAAGCTCTGAGACCATCAGGCCTCTCAGTGCTGCCAGAGGCAGAGCAGAGCCCCGGCACCCTTGCCTGAGCCCTTCTGAAGGCCTGTGTTTACCACCATATCCTTTTCAAAAACATCTTTGAGATTATAACATAATTACATTTATCTCTTCCCTTTCTTCCCTCCAAATGTTCCCACATACCCGCCCCTCAAATCTCCTTCAAATTCACGGTCTCCTTTGTCACTAATTGTTATTGTGTGCATATGTGCATATGTCCATTTCAGCCTGTCCATTGTTGTTACACTTATTTCGCTTCCGTTTGGGCAGTCACATTGGTGAGACTCTTTGGGTGGAGCTTCTGACATTTCTAGGAGACACACTCTCACAGCAAACTCCCTGATTCTCTGGTTCGTACCCTCTTCCCACCCCTCCTACTGCAATGTTCCCTGAGCCTCAAGTGTGGGAGTATTTGGTAGATGTATCTGTGAGGACGAGGCTCCATAGCTCTGCAGTTTGATTGGCTGTGGGGTTTTTTGTAGTGGTCTCTGTCTGTTGCAAAGAGAAGTTCCCTTGATGGGGAGTAAAGACTACACGTATCTGTGGGTTGAAGGATCAATGTTGTTAGGGGTCATGCTGGTTTAGTAAATTATGACTTCACTAACACTGAGAAGTTAGGTAGGTTTCTAGTACCAGACTTGGTTTCCCTCTTGTTGGGGAGCCCTAAGTCTATAGAGCTGTTGGTTACTGCCAAGGTGTTTGTCTCACTGCCGAATCCTTAGGGCTATCATGCCATGCTGGTCATGGATGTGCTCATTTGTGCATACAGGTGTTTTGCCTGAATGTATATCTGCACCACATGCATGTCTTGTTCCCTCAGAGGCTAGAGAAAGATGTCAGGTACCCGGAGTCTGGAGTAACAGACAGCTGTAAGCTGCCATGTGGACGCTGAGAACTGAACCTGGGCCCTCTGCTGACACTGCTCTTAACCGCTAAACCATCTCTCTAGCTTTCCCAACCCTTGTATTCTTTTTCATAAAGACTGACTCTTTTAGGCTGGGCATATAGTTCAATTGGTAGAGTGCCTACCTAGCATGCACGAAGCCGTGAGTTCAAGTCTCCAGCACCAAATAAACAGTGTGGCACCCCCCTGTAATTCTAGTATTCAAAAGTTGGAAGTTTAAGACCACCCTAGGCTACATAGTAAGTTCAAAGCCAACCTGGGCTATATGAGAGCTAGTTGGAAAGAAGGAAGGAAGGAAAGAAAGAAGGGAGGGAGGAAGAGAGAGAGGGAGGGAGGAAAGGCCCTGGATCTACCCTGGGTGTCACAGTCAGCACAGAGATGCCTTGGACCCCAGAACAGAGGAGATAGGGAACCCTCTGCATAACTGGAAAGCTAATTTAGGGACTCAGTACTTTTTTCAGGCTTGGTTTGTCCCCACACACAGCTGGAGTCCTGGGTACGGTCATCCTTGGGAGTCCAGAGCCTTCCCCCACCTGCTCAGTCTGCTCTTCCTGGGCGCCCCAGCCTGCGCCTTTCACATACACCTCAGGAGATCCTCCAGCTCAGTGACCCACCTTTTTTTCTTGCATTTTTTGAGACAGGATCTTGCTTTGTAGCTAAGGCTTGCCTTGAACTTTTACTCTTTCTGCCTCTGCTGCCCAAGGGTTGGGATGACAAAAATGTGCCGTCATGGCCAGCTCATAATAACATTCCTGAGTTAAGGGAAGGCTGTGTTCTCTATCTCACATCTTAGTCTGGAAGGAATTCCATAGCATACATGTAAACAAAACAAAACAACAACAAAAAAATAAAAAACAAAGCAAAACCAAAGTTTTCCCTTACTTTACCTATCTGACTGCAACTAAAACCAGAAGGACATTCATGGGGCCCAGATCTGGAGCTGCAGGAAGGGTAAATCACCCTCCTACAGGGGTTCTTCAGCTGGAAACAGGAGAGGAGAAGAGAGGTCCAGGGTAGAGGTAGTTGGAGGCCTTGTGGGGAAGTTGCTCGTAGCCACAGCAGGGGGGAAGATGGTGCACAGGACACAAGCTTGGTTCTTAGGCCCAGCCAGTCCACTGCCTCACCTCTCCTAGAAGTAGAGTGTCCTCAGAGGTCCATAGCCCCTGTGGCCAGCAAAGGTAGCCCACAGAAACTGCCAACTCGCCTCCAAGTACATCGAGGTCATTCTCCCCAACAAGACAGTACTGTTTGGGGCTCCAATGCTGGGCAGGAAAAACAGAGAGTTCAATTGTTCCTGTCATAATGGGTATATAATTTATAATAATGTTGGCTATTAAGGGATTTTTCATAATTAACTGGCAGTAGTGTGCTATTTCACTGTGGTTTTGCCTGTCATAATGATCCTGAACTCTGCAAGGCGGTTTTAAACTTGTTCAAATTAAGCCCTGAATACAAAGAAGGGCAAGATCCTTCCAAATAAAGGGAAGTGGGCTGGGATGACCCCAGCTGGCCTCCTCCCAGAAATAGGGCTAGGCTGTGCATAGCCAGCCAGGCCAAGGCTGCCGACTTCCCGGGAGAAAGGCACCCAAAAGGCTCAAGCTAGGCCTGTGTGGAGATCTCTAAGGCAGCTGGTGTACATGCCTAGGGAAGATGGCTTTTCCAACACACCTTGAGTGTATATCACACAGCACTCCTCCACAGAAATAGGCTTGCAGGGCTGGAGAGATGCCTCATTGGTTAAGAGCACTGGTTGTTCTTCCAGAGGTCCTGAGTTCAATTCCCAGCAACCACATGGTGGCTCATGACCAGCAATAATAGGGTCTGATGCCCTCTTCTGTCATACAAGCATACATGCAGGCAGAACACTATACACATATGTATAGATAAATAAATCTTTTTTTAAAATGGACTTTGCAGGGGGGGGGTGTCATCCAATAGTTAAAAAAAAGAAAAGAAAGAAATAGGCTCGTGTTTAAAGGAAATCTCTGTGTGTTCACACATGTAAATATGTGTGCAGATGCACATACCATGTGTGGCGACCAAAGGTTGACACAGAGAGCCTTCCTTTCTCGATCTTAGTTTTTGAGTCACTCTCCATCTTAGTTTTTAGTCACTCTCCATCTTAGTTTTTGAGTCAGGGTCTCTCACTAACCTGGAGCTCCCATTGAGCTGGGCTGGCTATTGCATTCCAGGGCTCTTCCTGTCTCCATCTCCCTGGCCCTGGGTCACTGCGCATGGGTTTTTTGTGTTTTTCCGTGGGTGCTGAGGCTAGAACTCAGGTCCCTGTGCTTGGACAGCGAGAACCTTACCAACTGAGCCATCTCCCATTTTTTTTCTTGAGATGTGAATTTCTCGCTAAATCTCTTAATCTTTTTCATAAATATGTCAGAGTAGGAACTATTTCTTTCTCGTTCTAGAAAACAAAATCTAAGGACTGGCAAGATGGCTCTGTGGTTAAGAGCATTTGCTGCTCTTGCAGAGGACCCAGATTTTGTTCCCAGCACCTTCATGGTACTTTTCAACCATCTGTAACTCCAGGAGATACGGCTCTGACTCTCTCCCCATAACCTCTGTACTGCACATACGTAGTACACTGGTGCCCACAGAGGTCAGAAGAGGGCATAAGGTCTTCTGGGCCTGGAGTTAAAGATGTTTGTGAACTGCTGTGTTGGTGCAGAGAAGCAAACACCAGCCTTCAGCCAAAGCAGCAAGTGCTCTAAACATAGAGCACTTATCTATGTTTATCTAGTCTTAAATAAATACATAGTTTTAGCCAGGTATGGTGGTGCACACCTTTAATCCCAGCACTCAGTTCAAGGCCAGCCTGGTCTACAAAGTAAGTTCAGGACAGCCAAGGCTGCACAGAGAAACCTTGTCTCACAAAACAAAACAAAATAAAACGAAAGAAAGAAAAAGAAAGCAAACAATGGTGGTCTTCTGATCAAACCTACCTGGTACGTATGGCAGCTTCAGTACACCCTGCGGTGCTCTGAATGAGAATGGACTCCATAAGCTCATGTATCTGAGTGCTTAGTCACCAGGGAGTGGAACTGTTTGAGAAGGATTGGGAGGTGTGGCTTTGTTGGAGAAGTATGTTTCTGGGGGTGGGCTTTGAGATTTCAAATGCTCAGACCAGTCCCAGTCTCAGTTCCAGTCTCTCTCTCTCTCTCTGTCTCTCTCTTGCTCACTCCCTCTCTATCCTGCTCACTTGCTCTCTCTCACTCACTTGCTTGTGCTCTCTCTCTCCCCACTGCTATAGACTAAATCTCTAAAACTGTAAGGAAGTCCCCTATTAAATACCTCCTTTTATAAATTGCTCTGGTCATGGTGTCTTCTTACAGCACTAGAAGAGTAACTAAGACACCTTTTCATACTGGGAGGCAGTTGCACATGCCTTTGGTGCTAGCTTGTTCAGGAGGCAGAGCATCTGGATCTCTGAGTTTGAGGTTAGCCTGGTCTACAGAGTGAGCTCCAAGACAGCCGTAGCTACACAGAGAAAGCCTGTCTCAAACAAAACAAAGCAAAAGCAAAAAATAAAAACAAAAAAGACAAACCTTTTCTCTAATAACAAAACAATGATTTATTTTTATCTGGACAGATTCTATACTGCAGGGGTTGGAGGGACTGTACAGACCTGAGCATATTCACACGAGTATCACTCCTTGTACTCGGCTAAGCCACGTAACTGTTTTTGTTCAATAGGGTGAGTAGGAGCACTATGTAAGGCTCCTAGGGATATTGTGTGATGAAAGTTGACCCAGTGAGAAGCACCCTTCTCTCTGCCTTCGACTCTTTTCCCCGCTGTGGCCTGCAGTGTGGTTGTGATGGCTGGATCTCTAGAAACCATTGCGGAACATGAGGCAGCACTGCATAGAGAGGCCCACACACCAGAGGTGGCAGAGCAGAAGAGAGGGCAATTTAGGTCTTGAGCTTCTTGGATAACCAGGCTTGGGCTGCCTCTTCATCTCTTGCTTTCTTGCATAAGTAGGGAACGTCTGACATAATTTTGTTATTTTGAGTTTTTCAGTTATAATCTATCCAACTGAATCCATTTTAATTTACTGGGATTACCACAATGGACAGAATGCATGTGCCCCTGCTCATGTTGAAACTCGGCTAACAACACAGTAGAGGACAGAGAACAGGAGAGTGATTAGGTCACCTTATGAAG
This sequence comes from Pachyuromys duprasi, assembly GCA_028658305.1. Taxonomy (NCBI): domain Eukaryota; kingdom Metazoa; phylum Chordata; class Mammalia; order Rodentia; family Muridae; genus Pachyuromys; species Pachyuromys duprasi. The sequence goes on along the minus strand of CM053749.1, from coordinate 51,612,674 downwards.
GTGGGCCCATGGAGCTCCCTTCCTTCTGCCTTGTGCTGACTTGGTGAAAATATGGCCATCTGCAAATCAGTCAAACAGCCCTGGACAGGCACCAAGTCTGCTAGTGCTTTGACCTTGAACTTCACAGGCCCCATCAAAACAATTCCATGGTTTTTAGTCTGTCCGACCCCATATTTCTTCTACAGTATTCTTTCTCACCTAATGGTGAAAATGTCAGATCTAAGTGTCATGGCACACACCTATAGTTCCAACACTTAGGATGCAAATGCAGGAGAATCAAGATCTCAAGGCCAGTCTGGGTTACAAAGACAGTTAGAGGCCTACTTTAAGCTATATGAGACTGTCAAAATAAACAAACTTTCACATTCAAAAGCCACGTGTATGTGATATGTGATATGGCCTGTGGAGGCCATAGGCCAGGCTTTGGTTTGTCCCCTGGAGTTACAGTTGCAATAGATTGTGAGCCACCTAGAATGCTGGGAACTGAACTAGGGTACCTTGCAGCAGGTGCTCTTAACCACTGAACCATTCCTTCAGCCTCTCTGTTATCGTCCTTGATGTCAGAAAGGCTGGAAGTTGAGAAGGCCACATAAACCAACTGCGGCTAGGAGTGCGTCTGCCACAATCTAAACTCAGTCGTGATCTGGAATTTCAGGCCAATGAAATAGAAGCAGAACGAAGCTAAGCACTTCTGGGCAAGACATGTAGACACATAGTGAGGTTGTCACCATCCCTCTTCACTGCTGCTGTCACTGGGGAAGTGTGTTGGCTTGGTGCTTCCTCCAGCAGGGTCTGTGGAACACAGACTTAGAACACACCAGTGACCTCCAGGAACAGGCTCAGCGATGAAGGCCTATGGAGAAGTTCAGATCCAGCGTCAACAAGCAAAACTAATGCTGCTGATGCTAGCATGATGGCTCAGCAGGTACAGGTGCTTGTCACCAGACCACCGTGGCATGCCAGGTGCTCCCGGGTGCTCTCTCTCACGTGTGCAAAAACACACAAACAAAAATTTTTAAATGTTTTTAACAGTTCTAACAAAGTTGGGCTTGGTGGTACCTGCCCTTAATCTCAGTTCTCCGGAGGCTGAGGCAAGCAGATCTGAGTTCAAGGCCAGCATGGTATGTGTACACAGGGATTTCCAGGCCAGCAAGGGCTGCAAAGTGAGGCCCTGTCTCAAAAAAAAAAAAACAAACAAAAACAAAAAGCAGAATATCCTAATAGAAAATAGAAACAACAGAAAAAGAGTTTTGAAAAATGATAATTACTTTAAAAGAAGTTCCGTGTTGGCTGAAAGTCACAGGGATTTGGGGAGTGTCTGTCTGCCCTGGCTGAGGACCATCTGCTCCCTGGACACCTGGCTCTCCACTTTCTTCTCTATGGTGACGAGCCCATCTTCCCAGCCCTCCTGCCCCTTGTTCATTTATTCGTTCAGTCACTCTGAATGCAGTAAACACATCTCTGGGATGTCAGTCTCTGTGCTCCCCTCGACGGGCGCAAGTTTTGCTGATACCTGGGAGGACTTTTCTCATCTTTGGTTTTTTGAGACAGGGTTTCTCTGTGTAGCCTTGGCTGTCCTGGACTTGCTCTGTAGACCAGGCTGGCCTTGAACTCACAGAGATCTGCCTGCCTCTGCCTCCTGAGTGCTGGGATTACAGGTGTGCACCACTGCACCCAGCACTCGTAAGGACTCTTTTCTAACCTCTCTTTAACTCCCTGGAAGAAGGGGGTGAGAAGAAGAAAAGGAAGGAGGGAAGAAGCCATCCTTTGAAGGACTACCTCTCAGGGCCAGAATTTTGAGCTGGAGTTGGGTTTTTTAATTTACTCAACCTTTATCACGTCTAGTGAGAAAGCAAGGCTCAGAGAGACGAAGCAGCGTGCTGAGAGCCTCACAGTCATGAAGTAGCTCACCTGCCCTCGAGCCTGGTCTGATAAAGTGGCAATCCTGTCCATAGAGATCTCCCTGGCGAGGACAACACTGTCCTCATTGCCACGAATCTACAGGTGTGCTGGTTAGGTTTGGTTTTTTGTTTTTGTTTTTGTTTGTTTTGTCTTTTTCTTTTCTTTTTGGTTTTTTTCTAGACAAGGTTTCTGTGTGTTAGTTAGAGCTGTTTTTAAACCCACTCGGTAGACCAGGCTGGCCTCAAACTCAGAGATCCACCTGCCTTTGGCTCCTGAGTGCTGGGACTGAAGGCATGGACCACCAGTACCCAGCTTTTTTTTGGGGGGGGGTTGTTTTTGTTTTTTGTTTTGTCAGTTTGACATAAACTTGGGTCCTCTAGGAAAAGGGACCATCAACTGAGAAAATGCCCCAGCAGATTGTCCTGCAGACAAGTCTATGAGGCATTTTTATTATTATTATTAATGATTGATGTGGGAAGAGCTACCACTGAGCAGGTGGTCCTTCCTGGGTGGGATAAGAAAGCAGGCTGAGTAAGCCATGGCGAGCAAGCTAGTGAGCAGCACTCTTCTGTGGTCTCTACTTTTGTTTCTGCCTCAAGTTCCTTCCCTGATTTCCCTCAAAGATGGACTGTATAACCAAATAAACCCTTTTCTCCCCAGTTGCTTATATTTGTCATAGCAATACAATGCAAACTACAGCTGGTGAGCCTCCAGGACAGGAACTTAGATGTCTAGGCCCCGTCTCAGCCCTTCTACCTGGATGACTTCAATATACCAAGCTTTGCCCTCGTCTGTGAAAGGGAATGATGCTTATAGTAACACAAGCCAAGTGCGTATAATGGCACCAGGCACAGACAGGTCCAAACGCTTCCGCTCTGAATACTTGTCCTTATCTCTGCTCATCGTGACAGGATCAGCTGCCTCGGTGACCTCTAGTGGAGAGAAGGATGCTGAAAGAACAGGACACCAAGTGGGTGATCTCATTTGAAAAGCCACACACTAGCTGAGCATGGTAGTACACACCTGTAAGCTCAGCACTCTGGGAGGCAGAGGCAGGCAGATCTCTGAGTTCAAGGCCAGCCTGGTCTACAAAGCGAGTCCAGGACAGCAAGGCTACAGCCGAGAAACCCTATCTCGAAAACCCAAAACAACAACAAACCCAAAAAGTCACACACTAAGCCAAGCAAGGTAGCACGTGCCTCTAGTGCTGCCTCTTAGCACCCGGGAGGCAGAGGCAGGAGGATCTCCGAGTTCGAGACCAGCCTGATCTACAGAGTAAATTCCAGGACAGCCAGGGCTACACAGAGAAACTGTATAGAAAAGAAAAAAGAAAAGTCACACTCTGACTTATGTTACTCATATTAGATTCTCTTTCTGTATCTCTCTGTGTGTCTCTATCTTTCTATCTCTCTCTGTGTCTCTGTCTCTCTGTATGTGTGTGCACATGTATGTGGAGGCCAAAGCTTGGACCTCAGGTGTCGTGTCTCAGATGTCTCCACCTTGTTTTTTAAGACAAGTTTCTCATGAACTGGGTTTGGCTAAGTAGGCATGGCTGGGTGGCCAGGCAAGTCCGGAGATCTTCCTGTCTCTGCCTCCCCAGGTCTGTGGTTACTACTTGCCCCACAACACCGAGCAGTGGGGATCAAACTCAGATTCTCACGCTAGTGTAGCAATTCCTTTACCAACCGAGCCATCTTCCCAGCTCCTAGAGTCCATCTAATAGGAAATGAATCTCAGATGCGAAGACTTCCTGAGCCACATTTGAGAGGTGACAACACTGGTGTTCAGGCAGGTGGAGAAGACTCTAATGGATGTAGGAAACAAATGTGGTGTGTCCAGAGAAGAGAGTGGAGCCCTGGAGATCGCGGTGCCGACAACCCAAGTGGTCTCTTCATGGACTTCAGGGTAGGTGACCCAGTGCTGAAAGCCCACCATGTCAGCTGGCATTGCAGGCCTGTGAACAGTTGTATTCTTACTTTTGAACTTCAGAGGAGCCTCAGCCATTTGGAGCCATCAGCACATGCTCAGGGGAAGAACCCTTGGTCGAGGTATCTGTTCCCATATCTTTCCTGCTGGATGTCAAGGTCCTCTGCATCTTCTGAGGGGTGCAGAGGCTCAATTGACTCTGATACCCTCTTCTGACTCCACTCTCTCTGGGTGAGCTTCCTTCCCTCTTCTCCGCAGGAGGAGATATCAGCCTGGGTTAGAGCCAGCCCGGGCTCCTTCTGCACCAGCACAAATCTCTCAGGTCCTCTCCACACTTGCCTCAAGCTCCCCACCTCAGCCTTTCCATTGAGCTGTTTTCTGCCCTTCTCTGGCCCTACACATCTGCTAGCTGGGATAGAGCTCCCCCGACTCCTTTACTCCTTTAATCAAGCCTCCTGGGTCTCTTCTTAGCAGGTTTCTTCCAAATTCCAAACAGCACAAACCTCAACCCCATCCCGGCTTTCTCCCCAAGAGCACCACCACGCACGCAGTCCCCTAGCTCACAGCCCGGTGGCCACTTTGATTTGCCTCCTGCCCTGCCCTAGCCTGCTAGAACTGCTTCCATGAGTCCCACCCCAGTAGCTTCTCCCACAACCCCACTCTCCCATTGCCAGCCCTCCATCCATGTTCATCTACCCCATGACAGAGAGCCCCCAGCCACCAATCCCTCTGAGTCATATTGGACTGCTAGAAGCTTCTTCATATACAAGTTGTGTATACAGCAGGCTCCACCGCTCTCTGTCAGCAAATCAAATTCCATATTGCCTGAATCTGCCATTAGCATGATCCATGTTCTCAGCCTGTCCCACCACTTCCTATCTCAGCTTCTACTACATCTTCTAGCTAATATGGGTTAGCCATGGATGAGTAAACATCACTCCAAACTTTAGTGGCTTGACACAATGCCTTAGATTATTTGACAATTGTAGGGTCAAGTGCTGTTTTACCACTCTGGCCTAGGAGTGACTTATTCCATTCCTGAAGACCATCTGACCACCACTAGATGAAAAAGAATGACCAGGCCACATATCAGTCAACATCATAAAGACCAGCCTGGAGGTGTGTCAGCCATGTGCTTGTTGCTTCATAACAAATTACACAACTGAAAAATTAATGTAGATGTTCATATTTCCCAAGATCTGACAAGTGGGAATTTGGCTTAATTGGTAGACCACTAGCCTAGCATGCACAAAGACCAGGCATTGAGGCACATGTCTGTAACCCTAGCACCCATGAGGTAGAGATAAGATGATCAGAAGTCTAAGGTCATCCTCAACTATGTAATGAATTTGTGAGCAGCTGCATGTCTTTCAAAGCAGACAAACAAAACACCCAAAACCCCTCAAAGGACAGTGATCAACTTCTGAGTCCCTCACATCGCTTTGGTTTAGGACTGAGCTTCTTTGGTTGGCTGGCTGGTTGGCTGGCTGGTTGGCTGGTTGGCTGGTTGGCTGGCTGGTTGGCTGGTTGATTGATTGGTTGGTCTCCTCCTCTGTGTCCCCTTTCCTCCTGTTCCTCTTCTTGTTCTTCTTTCCTTCTCCTCTTCTTCCCTCTCCTCTTTCTTCTTCCCTTAGACAGGATCTCACTATGCATCCGAGGCTAGCCGCAAATCCATGGTGCTCCTGCCCACCCTCCTGACTGTTAGAGCTACATGTATGCCAACACATCCAGCTCCTTCAGATGGTTGGGTCCTTCCTGGTTGCAGCTGGAGGCATTTTTCCTCATCACATGAGCAGCTTACAACACAGAAGCCATGTTCCTCCAGGAAAAGCAAGCGAGGGGGTGGGGTTCTGCAGCTCTTCTGGCACCTAAGCACCAGCCAGCAGTGGCCCATGCAGCATACTGTTTATTAGAAACCATGTGTACAGCCATACCCAATGGAAGACAGTAGCTGTGGACAGTGATGCTAGACACTGTTACACCTAAACCTAATCCTAGACTGAAGGGGTGGAGAAGGAAACCGCAGCTCTTGCCAGGAAGTGGCCCAGCTATTTCTAAGGACACAGACCCTATAGACTGGAGAAATCTGGCCATATCTTTATTTCTGTAAAGAGACAGATAGGTCTTCCTTGTTCCTGATAACTCTGCCTTGGAGTCTCAGGGTATGGAGGTCCCTTAAATCCTCCCCAGCTGCCCTGCCTACCTCTGCCTGTCACCAGTCTACTGGTGTTCAAGGTTCAACACCCCTGGTTTCTTTCCTTTCACTGTGGTGACAAATTACACAGTGTATTTTTTTCTTTTTCTTCTTCTTCTTCTTCTTCTTCTTCTTCTTCTTCTTCTTCTTCTTCTTCTTCTTCTTCTTGTTTTGTTTTGTTTTTGTTTTTCAGGACATGACTTTTCTGTGTAGCCCTGGCTGTCCTGGACTCACTTTGTAGACCAGGCTGGCCTCCAACCCACAGAGATTCTCCTGCCTCTGCCTCCCATGTGCTGGGATTAAAGGTGTGTGCAACCATATACAGCTCACACAGTGTCTTAACGTGATCCCAATGCATCCTCTCACAGTTCTGAAAGTCTGAAATATGGATGGAATCCTTGAGCTAAAATCTAAGTGTTGGCAGGGCTTCCGGCCTTCTCTTTGAAGTTGCGTTTGATCTACCTTTTGGAGTGATGCAGCCATAACATAACATGCATGCGCAGGTCAAAGGGCAACTTGCTAGAGTCAGTTGTCTTCTTTCACCATGGGGGTCGAGGGACTTGAACTATGGTCATCAGCCCAGGCTGCAAGTGCCCTCACCTGCTGGACTATGTCAGCAGTCCAGCTTTGTGCCTTTGAGGGAGCTCAAGGGAAGAAAGAATTCACCCGTGTCTGACCAACTCAGCGGTGGCCTGCTTGGCTTGGCTCATGGGTCCTCCTCCATGTCATAGTCACAGCGGCTGGTGGAGTGTCATTCACACTCTTCATCCTGGTATTCTGTCTGCTTCCACTTGGGAGGGCTCTTGTGATAACAGGCCTCTCTGTGACTCAGGACACTCTCTCTGTGACAGAGTCAGCTGATTAGCACCCAAGGTCCACCCGAACTTTCATTCACCCTTATTGTGTTCCCTAACATATTCCAGGTTCCAGGGACACCTACGTCTTTGAGCCATCATTCAACCAACCACACCCCTATCTCCTTGCCAGGGTCCTTGTGAACAATGTTAATGGGCACATTTATAGGGCATCCATTGTGTGCCTTGCCAGAACCCCCAACCCAACTTCTGTCTAAAGTTCTCTAAATGATGACATCTGCTCTGTGCATGTCTGTGGGGAAGCTTCCCTCAAAAGATCTCATTTTATAAACTCAGAGGCAGTAAGCTGCTTGCCAAGGCTACACAGAGAGCAAGTTCTGGGTACTGAGCTGGGCCTAGCAGCACAGGCCTGCCATCTCAGCTACTCAAGAGGCTCAGGCAGTAGGATAGCAAGTTCAAAGCCATTCTGCACACTTTGGTGAGACTAGTCAATACTGGTTGTCAATGGGACAGAATCTAGAACAGTGGTTCTCAGCCTTCCAAGTACAGTTCCTCATGTTGTGGTGACCCTCTCCCAAATATAGTTCTTTTCATTGCTACTTCATAACTGTAATTCTGCTAGTTATGAATTGTAATGTGATTATCTGATATGAAGACTATCTGATATTTGAAGCCCATAGGTTGAAAACCACTACTCTAGAATCATGTAGTTAAACCTCTGGGTATGACTGTGAGGAAGTTTCTCGCTGGGGTTCATTGAGGTGGGAAGTCTCACACTAACTGAGCTGAATCATTCCATGTGCTGGAGTCCCTGAACTCAATAAAACAAAGAAATGGAGCTGAGCGTCGGTGGCTGCCGTGTGAACAGCTGCCTCTGCGGTCAGGCCTTGCCTGCCACGGTGGCTCGCACCCTCAGACTGAGCCAAGACGAGCCCCTCTTCCTGATGCTGCTTTTGCCAGGTATTAGTCTCAGCAACAAGAGCAGTGACTAATGCAACCAAGATGCTGTCCCCGAATAACAAGTGAAATAAAAGCTGGCTGTAGCTCAGTGGTAGAGCAAACAGCTAGCCAGTGAAAGTCCCTCGGTTCATCAGTCAGTACCATTTAAAAGGATATGGGGAAGGGGCTGGATATTGAATTTAAACCCAGATCTGCCCAACTCACAAGAGCCATGGTCTCAACTACTCACCCTTGATGCCTCTTTTGAAGTCACAGCTCCTCTGTGCTCTATCACTGAGTTATGGGGTCTCTCTCTCTTTTTCTTGGGGGAGGGAGTACAAAACACGGTTTTTCTATGTAGCCTTGGCTGCCTTGAACTCACTTTGTAGACCAGGCTTCCCTTGAACTCACAGAGATCTGCCTGCCTCTGCCTCCCTGAGTGCTGCGATTATAGGTGTGTAGCACCACGCCCAGCCAATGGGGTCTCTCTTAACAGATGTCTTTCTGAAGTTTCTGTTCTCTACCAAGACCACCTGACTGCTCCTTATCAGAGAGATTCTCACCCAGCATACATACCCTCCAACCGTATGTTGCTGAGAATTTTTACTGGAGACAACCAGGCAGCATCTAGCTGTGTCTCCTCATAAGGTCCCAGTCGCAAACCAAAGTTCCATTCTACCAGTGTTCACCTTGGGGAACCAATGAGTTTATCACGCTTTCTTACAGAGCAATGGTCAGGAGCTTAGGTGACCTTAAAATGGCCACGTTGGAGGGCCAGCACTCAGCGGGGTTGATGGCTTCCCCAAGGCTGTACAGATACCTGGAGCCTTTCCTAGTCTTAGGCCCTGCCCAGAGACCCTAAGGCTATAGGCAATTAGGACAGAATTACATACCACTGCTTGGGAGGGATGGCTAGACACTCAGGTGAGGCACCTGTCCCCTCCTTATCTGAGGAAACATCTGCAGTCCTGCTGTAGTGATCTTTTATGAGCAGTCCCAAGAGGATAATGGTGAACACCACCACTGTATAACACCATATGAGGAAACTGAGGCTCAGTGAGTTCAGGCTCCACTGCAGGATTCCCTAGCATTAGTCCAAGCAATATCACACAGGCCCAGCTCCAAAGCTGACCATCTCTGCAGCTGCAATCACTTTGCTAAGCACTGTGCAGTTGTTATCATTCACCTTTGGAGCTGGCAGGACAGCTCAAAGTAATGGGGGAGGGGGATGTCTACAGCCTAGGTATTCTAAATCCCAACCCCACCTTCTTCCTGCCTGTGTGGGATTTTACCCAAATGACTTACCCTGGCTTTGACTCCACATCCTCAACTACGTAATAAGATGGTGACCTGCTTCAAAATGGCTGTCAAGTTCATAACCTATGTCTGTGTGTGGTCTGTGGTGTGTGTATAGGTGTGTTTGTGTGTGGAGGCTAGAGGCTGAGGTTGTATGAGGTGTAGGGGCCTTGCTCAGGTTCATTTTTATTTTCCTGCCAATTAAAGAATTAAAAGGCAAGACTCTGGAAGCCGAAGGCCAGATGGCTGGAGGTTTTAAGTGATTTTGAGGGGTCTTCCTCCCTAAATTTAGGGTTGGTTAATTTGAGCAAAGAGGGGAAGGTCGATGGGCTCATACCTTTGGGATAATCAAGTCCTGAGTCAGCCTTGAACTTGTCTAACTTGTGTATAATCAAAGAGACCCTACTGGAGATCGAAAAGGCCTGCCAGGCCTTTGTTTTCAGCTTGGTAGGCTTTTGTCTCAGGTCAGCAGGGTGAGGAAGAAGCCAGCTATGTTGGAAGTTGAAAGCTCACCATCTTTATTATCTACTCCATCTGCCTCTTAGGGAATCTAACTTCTAGTCCCTCACCTTGGTGTTTCCCCTATCACTCTCCACTTTTTTGTTTTTTGAGGCCGTGTCTCTCTCTGACCCAGAGGCTTACTGTCTCCCCCATCACTCTCCACTTTGTTTTTTGAGCCGTGTCTCTCTCTGACCCAGAGGCTTACTGTCTCAGTGAGACTTGGTGGCTGCTGAGCCCAGGCTCCTGTCTCCACCTCTTTTGCACATGCACACTGCAATGGGCAGCTTTTCACGTGGGTGCTGGGGGCTGAACTCACGCCTGGACAGCAAGCGTTTTATGCGCTGGTTCATCTCCCTGCCCTGCCCCACAGTGCTCTTGGCGGTACCCAGCAACCCTTTTAGTGTTGGCCATGAATGTCAACTGACCCTGCCAGTGGAGAGTCATCTGGCCACTACGTTCTTCCCGTATTGACAGGCATCTCCCTTCTGCAAATCCTTGTATGATCCCTGACTAGCTAAATGAAAGGCTGTTTAGAAACAGAGACATTGATTGTTTTGGAGGTTGTACAGGCATGTCCAACCTTTTGACATTGTGACATGATATTGTCATTTACAAAGTTCATAGTCAAGAAGCACATAATAGGGGCTGGAGAGATGACTCAGAGGTTAAGAGCACTGGCTGGTCTTCCAAAGGTCCTGAGTTCAATTCCCAGCAACTACATGGTAGCTCACAACCATGTATAATGTGATCTGATGATCTCTTCTGGCTTGCAGGTAGAACACTATATAAATAATAAATAAATCTTTTTCTTAAAGAAACATAATAGAGTTACAAAAAAAAATGAACACCCTTTTGATAGTAAGTAACTTTATGACTTTGTGTTGGGCAATATTCCTAAGTAGCCTCAGTGGCATGCAGCCCATGGGCTTGGGTTGGACACAAGCACCAGTGGACATTCTACAGAGTGATGAGCCCAGTGTTGGCTGTGCACGCCCCTTTGCCAGGCTTGGCAATGCGCTTAACAGTTAGGCTGAAAGCTGAGAATCCCCCCCAATGTACCTCCTCAGAGCTGGCCTCCGTGGAACAGAGCCTGCAGCTGTCCTATTTCCTTCTCCTCTGTCCAGCCCACCCCCACCCATCCTGGGGTGTCCTCTGGCTGCAGGAATGTGATGGTATCTTGGCAAACAGACAGCCTGTTCCCAGAGGAGACAGGGCCGCCTCTGGGAGGCCTGCCTCTCCGCAGACCAAGCCACAGTAAACACAAGGGTCTGTCCGCTTTATCAGTTTCTCTCAGCAGTGGAGACAGTCTGCCTGCTGGGGAGCCAGGAGGCGATAAGCCCTGAGGCGGCACCCAGCTCCCCGGCAGTGGGAATCCAGAGGCTGCCCTGGCTCGGGGCCCCTGAACACTTAGTACAGGGTGGTTAGCTGGCTGCCTGTTCACAGCGGTGTCATAGCCTGCAAAGCCCTGATTGCTCTCAAAGACTCAGGGATCTGAACCTCATGGTTTTGCAAGACATCATTATCACCAGCGTCATCTCTACAACCAGAGGATGCTCTTCCCTCCAGAATATTCCAGTCCACACCCCATTAAATGAATGCAGTAAAGTACTTCTGGAAGGGCCTGGCGAGCTCAGTGTAAGCCACTGCAGTAAGGGCTGGAGAACAGCCTTCTTGTCCTTAGCCCACTGTGGTTCACAGCGGCACCTCCTTCTAGGTCACGGCCAACAGAAAATGTTTACATTTTCTTTATTTTGGAGGGGCATACATGTCACGATGTTTGTGTGGAATCAGAGGACAACTTAAGGGACTCAGTTCTCTCCTTCCTCCATGTGGTTCCAGGGAATCAACCTCAAGTGCTAGGATCGGCAGTACACGCCTTTACCCACTGAGCTTTCATTGACCCACAGCAAACCGCTATGTCATGCCCACTGGTGGCCTCAATCCTGCAGCTCTCTAGAGATACTGGACCAAAACTGGAGAGAAGGGAAGTGTACTGACCAAGATTACAAAGCCAGGGCAGGGGAGCCCTGAGATCAGCCGGAGACTTGGAAATCAAAGCCTAACAAATCCTTTTCTGTGCTGGGCTTCATCTGCCTTTCAATAAACAGTAGGAGCCCAAAGCATATCTCAAGGCCAAGTCCTGGATCCTTTCAGGAGCCTCAAGGTAGATTATTTATTATTTATTATTAGTTACATTTTATTAACTTTGTATCCCAGCTGTATCCCGCTCCCTCATTCCCTCCCAATCCTACCCTCCCTCCCTCATCAACTCCCTGCCCCTTTCCAAGCCCACTGATAGGGGAGGAGATTGGGGAGGACCTCCTCCCCTTTCATCTGACCCTGGTTTATCAGGTATCTTCAGGACTGGCTGCAAAGTTCTCCTCTGTGGCCTAGCAGAGCTTCAAGGTAGATTATTATTCAAAAAGGAGGTGCTGGGGAGATGGCTTCGTGGTTGCTATGGAAGTGCAAGCATGAGTTTGACTCCCAGTAGCCATGTAAAAGCAAATGCGGTGGGAAGTGCCTGTAGCCCCGGTACTGGGAAGGCCTTAGAGTCAGGGGGAATCCTGGAGCTAGCTGGAGGGTCAGTATAGCCCAAGTTAGCAAGTTACAGGTTCACTGAGAAATCCTGACTCGAAATCTGAGGTGGAGGGAGGCTGAAAGATGGTTCAGCCGTAAAGAGCACTTGGCTGCACTTCCGGAGAACCTGACTTCAAAACTCAGCACCCATGACAGACAGTTCATAACCTCCTGTGACTCCAGCTCCAAGGGAACCTGTAGGGATGAGGAGTGGAGGAGGGGGGATTAGTGGGGACAGAGCCCACGCAGAATCCCGCGAGTCAGACTCTGGAGACTAGATTCACGATGCAGATCTAACTTTACTGTGCAATGTGTAAGCATTTATACATGAAGGGCCAACCAGATCATCCCATCTTTGTTCCAACAGCTTGGGGCAAATGGATGTGACCCAAGTTCCAGAGTTTGGTTGTCTTAAATATGTACACATCATTATTGACACCTTTTCTTCATTCCTCTTTGTCAAATACCAAAATGGTTGTTGCTGCCATTAAAACTGCCATGTTGGTTATGGGCATTAATCAATTAAGACTGACAATAGGCCAGTGTATACTAGCTATACCTTCAGAATTCCTTATAATCCTTACTGGGGGAGCCAATGGACAATATGTGGAAGGGTCCTGGCCTCCTTTTAACCGTGGGACGAGGGTTTGCATGTGTTTTTCCAGAAGGAACAGACGAGCCGGTTTGGGTTCCTTAAAGCCATACACCTGCTCTGAGGGAACGATGGAACTGAAGGCTCTACAGAATCCACCAAGTGAAGGAGAGGATAGAGGTTACCAGCTCATGGTTCCAGATGCCAGACCATCTTGAGGAGGACGGCAGAGGAGGCAAAGACGGTGAGGGTGGCTCAGCAGACAGCTCCAGTTACCTGGGGAAGCCTCAAGGCTTTGTGAGTCAGGCCCAACAAATGTCCCCCGAAGGGCCTGACACAGGGCCATACAGCCTGTTCCTGCTTATGTGTGCCATTCTAACTGCTAATTCCATAGCACATGCTCACCCACTCTTGTGGACTGCTGTTAGAAATCCTCCTATTTTACATCCTGTAAACTGAGATTCCCAGCTTCCAATCACAAATAGTGACAACCCACAGATGAATGAGTACCAATTTCCAGTGAATTCCACCCTATATTCCTCATTCAATGGCTCATTCACCCCCGGGGCCGATGGGTTTCTGCCTAGATGAGTCTGCCTGCCCAGTAGACTTTGTCTTTTTGGCTAAAGTATCTACCAGGAATTTCTCTAATTGGGTCAAAGTTACATAGAAAGATGATGAGTGCTTTTCTCTCTCCCTGTACCTTTCTTCCCAGAGGGAGGTAGTCAGACATTTATCAGTAGCTCTATGGCAGGAATTAATAGGATGTTTCCTGTTCCCTCTCAGAATACTTCATTTCTGAACAATTCCATCATCCCTGCCCACCCAGGAACTTGTGACTCTTGGAATTTATATGGAGAATGGGACCTTTACCCCAAGAGGGAACCGCAGTATTTGGGGGTGCTTCTATGGCTCCCTTTTTGAGGGAAATCCCAGTTGGCCTTTCAGTGAGGGCGGCTGGTTGCTCAACAGGACCTCCCATGGGACACCCAAACTATATTTGACCTATATTGGTCACCCTGTGTCAGGGCCCCTTCTTCTTCCTCTTTTGCTTTCACCCTTCTAATACCTCCACCTTAAACCATTCTGTACAACATTGCACACTTCCCCCCTGGCTTGGATTCCAGTGAACATCACTGAGGGATGGACAGGGGACTGTCTTTGTCAGGACAGACCTTGTCTCGGTTTAGTACCAAGAGAGATTTAGGTATATCTGCCATCGTCGCTGCTATTGTAATGGGCCTTACTGCAGCCGAGACTACCGCTACCGCTGTCATTGACTTAAAAAACTCAGCCAGCCTAAATGACATGTCTATATTTACAGCCTCTGCTCTTGATAAGCAGTTACAAGTTAATCTGCTTCTTCAGCTGGAGGTCCTTAACCTTCACCATCCACTGGGTCAGCTACACACATTGCCCCAAATCCTAGGTATATTGCTATTTGCCTCACTTGATATCAAGCACACCATAACAAGAGCCATGCAGCTCCAGCGCCAGTATTTAGAAGGGGCCTGGAACACACCCTTTCTTTCTCTCCTTCATAAGCTCAGTCAGGAGATACTGGCTACAAATGCCACCAGAGATGTAGTTACCCTGTCTGGTCTGGGACATTTCTTCCAGGATGTGGCTTTCCAACTCACCACTTTGTTTTCATCCAGTAGGGTATTTGTTTATGCCATAATAATTGTAGTTTTACTTATTACATTTTTCCTGATGTGGCTTAAAATATATACGCCTCCAAAATCAGTGCATTAAACTCTCCTACTGAAGTTTTTAACCTTGAAACTAAAACAGAGGGGGAACCTGTGGGAGTGTCGAGATAAGCTTTATGGAGCCCATAGGGAATGGCTGGTGAAGTGTCGCAGTTCCTGCGGCTCCTCAACGATCCTGATCCCTGCACACAGTGCTGATCAACTAGGGACTCCTAGCACCCTAGTGAAGTCTCAAAATGGATCTGAGGCTAGGGCGGTGCCAGCTTCCCCTTCTTCAGACTCCTGAGGTGGCCTTGCCCTACCCCACACATTTCCTTACAGTTGCACCAACCTGGCTGATTGTTGTTGGTGCTCAAGGCTAGCGAGGGGTGGTCTGATTGGCCCTTCAATCAGCCGGATAAAGGCTTCCACACTGCACAATAAAGTCAGATCTGCACCTTGAGTCAGATCTCTGGAGTCTGGTCTCCTGGATTCTGTAAGGGCTCTGTAGCCACTCATTCCCCTCTCCCTGGTTTCTGATCCCCACAGAAACCAATTCCCTCCTGTGGCCTCCCCAGGCATCTACACACATGTGATATACACTCACACAGATGCAAACACATGCACATAAGTAAAAATGAAATTTAAAAAATAAAATAAAGAAATTATGGGAAAAGATATCTGATGTTGACCTCTGGCATCCAGATGTACATGCACAGTGAACACACACATACACACACAGAGATCCTGGGATTAGCTGATGGGAAGTATCCACACGTGAAATTCTGAAATGGCCCAGCTGCCCTGAGCTCCAGCCCTAGCCTGGTTGCTCTCAGACTGTGACCTAGGGACAGATGCACCTCCTCTCTGGATTTAGTCACAATATCTTTGTTTCCTTTGCTGTACAGTCACCTTCTCTACCCATAATGCCTTTAGAGCTCACTGGTGAGCTAAAGCACATTAGACCCTCTGGTATTCAGTTTCTGCATCCAGAGCCTCTCTATGATCAGCTAGCTTTCAAACTTCAAGTTCTTCTTCCTGGAAGCTTCTCTGGCCTTCAGCTGGGCATAACCACAATCCAAAGAATTGGCACACCTCTCCGGTGGCACCTTTTCCTTATCTGAGATTATAATTCAGGACTGATTCCCAAGACGTTCCCAGATTCCCTGAGTAGAGTCAGGCACTGGGCCAGTGAGTGAAGGAACCAAATTACCAATTCGCCTCATGTCTGCAAGAAAGGCTGCGACACCTGCTCCTCCTGCTCCAAATACTTGGCATAGTAATGACCCCGAGAGGCAGGCTCTCCTGAGGTACAAGTTTCTTTGCCTCCTTAATTATCATTGCATGCTGTCTGGGGCCCCAAAATTCTACCCCAACTCCTAGAGGTCTTTGGAACCTTGTAGGCAGGCTCTTTTCTGACCTCCGGACCTGGACCATTCTCTCTCTTCTTTGATGCTCAAATGGGTCTGGCCCCATCCCAGGGACTTCTGGTGCCTTACCTCTTCAAAACATCAACCATGCTGGGTACTTTTTCCTAGCCACTGAGCCTTTAGGTGGCCTTCCATTTTTTGCCAACAGGGCCCCCCTCCCCCCAAACTCCAAATGTTATCATGGCACACTGGCTTTCCAACAGAGCCCCTGGTGTCTCATCTCCCATTCCCACAGATACTGGGGCTTAGCTATGGAGTTCCCAAGGACAGGCTCTGAGTGGAAACCACCTCAGATGTCTTCAGGTCGTCCTGCCTCTGATTCATACCCCCAAGTGCCCACAAACATCATGAGCATCCCCTTAGTCCACGGCTGCAGGCTCAAGCATCAGCTCCCTGAGGTCACGTCTACTAGGATTTGCCTCCAACACACACCTGTCACCACTAGAGCTACAGATACTGAATGCCTGTAGAGTTCTAGCCAGGGTGAATTCTCCCTCTCTTTGAGAGCTGGTGCTTTGGCTAAAAACAAAGCAGAACTATTCTCCCTGAAGTATGACCAATAGAAGTGATGATGATGATGAGCAGTGATTTGGCACACTTTAGTCTCAGCACTCAGGAGTCAGAGGCAATAGGATCTCTGAGTTTGAGGCCAGCCTTGTCCAGGACAGCCAAGGCTACATGAGAAACTTCATCTTGAAAAACCAAAAATAAATAAATTAAGTAATTAAGATTAAAATTAGTAAGAAGAAAAAGAATAAAAGCTAGAGCTGGACCTGGTGGTGCACTCCTGTAATCCCAGCACTCTGGGAGGCAGAGGCAGGTGGATCTCTGTGAGTTCAAGGCCAGCCTGGTCTACAAAATGAGTCCAGGACAGCCAAGGCTACACAGAGAAACCCTGTCTCAAAAAACAAAACAAAAAGAATAAGAGGGAGAAGTAGTTGGGTTTGGGGTGTGAGGGAGTGTGATTTGTCTGTTTGTTTAATTGATTATAGACAGGATCTTGCTATGTAGCCCAGGCTGGTTTCAAATGTGACCCTACTGTACCTGAGATTACAAACAGGTGCCCTCATACTGAAGTGGAAAACACTATTTAAATAAGGTGGTTGAGCCGGTCTTGTTGAGAAAGTGGCATTTTGCTCAAAGCATTGTAAGAGATGAAGAGTGGTTTTTTGTTTTTGTTTTTGTTTTTCAACTTTTGTTTGTTTATTGGTTGGTAGGTTGGCTGGTTTTTAGAGACAGGGTTTCTCGCTGTCCTGGATGTGCTTTCTAGACCAGGCTGGCCTTGAACTCACAGAGATTCACCTGCTTCTGCCTCCTGAGCGCTGGGATTGAAGGCCTGTGCCACCACCACTGGCTGAGGAGTGGGTCTTAAGATCCTGGGGACAAGATAAGCACCCAGAGCAAAGGCCCTGCATGTGTTCCTGGGCTGTCCTCTGGGTACCTGGTTTTACATTCTTTTATTTGACTCTCAACTGAATTCAAGTGATACAGGAGGTTGATTAGTTAGCCATCTGGCCTACTGTGGTAGGAGCTCCTGAGGACACTGATCATGTTATAGACTTCAGAATCACACCAGGCCCCACTACAACATGTACACACACACACACATCACCAGATTCTCTCAGAGCCTCACCCACTCTGCCCACCAGCATATACATCTCTTTAGATCAACCAAAATGAGCTGAAGAAAGTCTGGCTCAGAGTAAAGGGTGCTCAGCCCTGTCTAGTCTACACAGGTCTCGCCAGGTCTACTCTGAGTCTACCTGAGAGCTGGCAAGTCCCTAATGTGAAGCTCAGAACTCATCTCCTCTGATCACTGCTTAGTGCACAGTTTTGAAGGGAAGACAGAGTCCTGGGCAGCCCAGGTTGGCCTTGAACTCGCTATGCAGCTGTCTTAATTACTTTTCTATCACTGTGGTATGTCACTACAACCAAAGCAACTTATGAAAGAAAGCATTTGTTTGGGGAATTTCAAAAGATTAGAATCCATGACGGTTATGGTGGGGATGAGGCCTACAGGTGTGGTGCTAGAGCAGTAGCTGAGAGCTTACATCTTAAGGCACACCATGAGGCAGAGAGAGCTAACCTGGAATGGAGTGGGCTTTTGAAACCTCAGAGTGGCACACCTCCTCCAATAAGGACACACTTCCTAATCCTTCCCAAACATTTCTGTCAACTGGGGCCAAATATTCAAGTCTATGACCCTACGGGAGCCATGCCCATTCACACCACCACAGTAACCAAGGATTTCTTATCCTTCTGCCTCCTTTTACTGAGTGCTATGATTAGAGGCAGGGCCATCATGAGTGGCTTAGGTGGTGCTGGGGGCTGAACCCCGTGAAGGCCTCATAGATGCCAGGCAAGCACTACAGTGACTGAGCTGTATCCTCTGCCCACACATATTTATTTTCAAAATCAGCCAGGGCTAGAGATACAGCTCTGTGGGTAAGAGCTTGCTGCTCTTTCAGAGGACCCAGGTTCAGTGCCAAGCACCTATGGTGGGTAGCTCACCACTGTCTGTAAGTCCAGCTCTGGGTCAGCCCTCTCCTGACCTCCATAGGCACCCACACAGAAATGCAGACACATTTATAGACACAGACAAATACACATTGAATAAATAAATAACAGGTCGATGAAACACAGTACATAGTTTAGAACGTCAAAGAGGCCAGTGTCCTTCTGAGCCTCTGTGACCCTATTGACCCCATTAGGTAGAGGCTGAATCCCCTCAAAGATCCTCTTTCAGAGTAAGATGGGGAAACTGGCCACAAAGGGAGCACATGCTCTCGGATCCTTGAACCAAAGCCGCCCCGGGGTCACTAAATCACTACCTGACTACCCGCCCCCCAACAGCAGAGGAGCCCCCAGGAAGGTCTTTTGCCATACCGCCCTGAACACTCCTGATCTAATCTGACCTCACAAGCTAATCAGGGCCAGGCCTGGCTAGTGTTTGGATGGGCTCTGAAGTCCTTGGGAGAGCCTCTTCTGGGGAGCTCAGTAAGAGATGGGGACCCAGGAAGAAAAGAGGAGGAGCAGAAAGGAGCTTAAGGAGGCTTCTGGGCAGCAAAGGAAACCACACTTACAGAGTTTCTCTGCAGGGAAGACCCATTGGTCACCTCTATAGCATTCATGGCTTACAGACTAGTGTTCAGGTGCACACACACACACACACACACACACGCACGGGCGCGCGCGTGGAAACCCTGGTGGGACACTGCAGTCTTGATGGTAACTCTACTAAAGTGAGAGGAGAAAAAAAAAAAAAAAAAAAAAAGAATGAACACAGAGGATCCAAAGCAGAGAGAATGACATAAGTAAAGAGCAAGGAATGGTTAGGAAATTCTAGGAGACACCTTAGTCTTAGGTAAAAGACACCAAACAGAAAGTAGCAGCGCAGGCCCGGTGTCTGGATTTCACAAGAGAGGAGATTCTGAAGCAGGAGCCAGCTTGTGTGCTGTCTGATCTCTCGCTTCCTGTGACTGGGTACAGGCAAGGTGGGAACCAGGATCAGTTAGAAACCTCAGGACACAGGGTTTGCTGGCTTGATTGAAGCTGAGCAGACACTGTATCTATATTTTATTTCTCTTAAATTGGGTTATTCTCTCTCTCTCTCTCTAAATGTCTGAATTAAATTGCAATGGAATTTTTATGTCTTTCCTAAGCTAAGTCTCATGGAGTGCAGACTGGCCTCAAATTCACTGTGTAGCCAACGCTCACCTGGAAGGCTCGGTTCTCCACCATACCCAGTGGGGTAAAAATTAATAAAGCATTTGAGGCCAGTGACTAAGACACTCCAAAAGAGCAAAGGTAATAAGAACGATAGCTGTCAATGAAGCTTTGCGGGCCTCTCATGACGCTTAACAGTATTCTGGGGCTTTCCGACTTCACCCTCAGCTAACCCTCCTAGCAACCCGAGGAGGTGGGATTTTACAAACGACAGGTGAGGGCACAGAAAGAGGTGAGTATCTTCCCTGTGCCAGTAGGAAGGAGAGCAGGGATTGTGGACATTGCTCTTCTCAGGGTAGCAGGAGTGAGTTTGACTGGAGGCGAAGGCAGAGGTGGTCGGCCTCTGCTGGGGTGGGCGTGGCGGGAGTAAAAGGCTCGAAGTGGGTGGGGCCAAGACGAGCCTAGACTCACAGCCCCAGCATGAAAAGCGTTTTGGTTAGAATTGCCGGCAGACTCCGATATTTGGTGTTTGCTTCGAAACCAAGAAAACAACAACAAAACAAAACAAAAAAAATCAAACAAACAAAAGCCAAAACAGCTCTGTGGAAAACTCAGAGGCCGCGTGATCAGCCTCTTCCTGGGGGTGGAGGGAGCCGGACTGGCCCTCCTGTGTAGCGCCATGGCAACCAGACACAAGATGAGTCTCCAGAGCTGGCGCCACCTCTACTGAGGCCTTGGCCTTCTAGGCCTCCAGGGTGAAGGGAGGGAAGAGGAGGAGCCACGCCCCTGCCTGCCTCATACTGCAGGGTAAAGTGTCAGCCGTTCCTAAATCACATGGGCCACCAGGAGCAGCAGCCTGAGAAGCTGGGCAACAAGATAAAACAAAAACAAAACCCCTCAGGTGCCATTCCAGGCACTCGAGCCTGGTGATGACGCCAACCGTGTGTAACCAGCAGGTCAGGGGCTTCTGGCACATGCTCTAAATGGCAAGCTTGCTCCCTCTGTACTTCTGGCCCAGAGTACAACCCTCCCCTCTTTCTTGAGCCCAAATATTATCAATGGCTCCTTATTGCAGCAGAATCAAGCCCGAGCCTCTCTGACATCCAAGGCCTTTCACAACCTAACTCCACCTTCTTGGACAATCGGCCCAGTGATTCATCCAGACAGTCACACAGCTTATCTTTCCTGAAACGCGTCCTGTTTCCAGGCTCGTGTTCTTGCTGTTCCATTTGCCTGGAATTTCCAGTCTTTCTTTCTAATTCCCCTTTGACCAAAATTTAAAGTTTCCCTTCCAGGAAATCTTCTTGGAATGAGTCCACCTTCCTGGAAGTTCCAGGTCAGTCCTCTCAGCTCAGGGATGAGCACTGGTTGCCACTTGATTTTGTTATGAGCTAAATTGTGGCATCGCCAAGTTCATGTTGACTGACTGACTTCCAGTACTTCAGAATGGGACAGTACTTGGAAGCAGAGGCTGTTAAGAAGTCCTTAGTAGGCTGGGAGATGGCTTAGTCAGTAAAGTGTTTGCCTTGCATATGCCTTGTACCTGAATTTGATCCCCAGAATCCATTGTAGAAGCAAACAAAGAGGCATGGTGGTATGTGGACACATGTAATTCCAGTATCAGAGAGGCAGAGACAGGGGATCCCTGGGGCTCTCTGGCCAGCACTCTGGTCCAATCAGTGAGTTCTACACCAGTGAGACACCCTGCTTTGAAAAACAAGATGAACAGCGCCCAAGGAATGAAGTACAAGGTTGCCCTTCGGCCTTCATAGGCACACACGTGCACCCCTGCACGGGCACACACATACACGGTCATCATGACAAAATGAGGCCAATATTATGGGTCCTCATCTAATCTGACCGGTGTTCTCAGAGGGGAGGGGATCTAGACACGCAGAGATGTCCAGGGCTGAGTACCCACAGGAACTCAACTGACCGCCTGCAGCCAGGGAGAGAAGCTTCTGAGAAAACCTGCTTCTCTGTCCTTTGACCATGGGCTTTCAGCCTCTAGAGTTGTAGGAAAATTTATTTTTTTACTTAAACCACCCAAATGGATGGTATTTCACTATCACAACAAAATATTCAACACACTTACTGTGTCTTTCTTGAGGCCCTTGCCTCCCCAGTCCAAGGCATTCTTCCTTAGATCTCAGCGGCAGACGCTGCCATTACTCTTAGATGATGTCCATGTGTCAGATGGGGTCCCCAGCTCTCTCCAGGCAGGGAGGAATAGTCACGATGACAAGTAGTCCCGCTGAGTTCCTCTGTACCTGACCTACACCCAACATATACCTGGTCCTCGAAGGAGTTGTTTCCCATGAGCACTTGCCATTTGCTTCATGACAGATTCAACGTTCCTAATGATTATTGGACTGTGTTGTGGTACCTGTTTCTCTATGAGTGAGTTCAAGAAATGCTGTCAAATGTATGTGTCCAGAAAAAAATGGCTTCCTCTTTCTAACATGTTTGTCTCTCCTTGCTGGCATCATTTTAAATATTTTTTTGTTTTATTTCATTGTTTTTTACTCTTATAACTTAATTTAAAAATTATTATTAGAATGTGTATATGCATGTGCATGAGATGTGTATTGTGCATGTGTGTGATGTGTGTGTGTGTGTGTGTACAGGTACTTGCGATGCCATGACACGTGTAGAGACCAGAGGACAGCTTTCGGGAGTTGTTTCTCAATCTCTACCTTGTTGAGGCAAGCTCTCTTGTTTCTTATGGGCTATGCTGCACAGGATAGCTGGCCTATGAGCATCTGTCTTGTCAGTTCTGTTTCTGCCTCGATCACGCCATAGGAGTGCTAGAGTTAGATGCAGGCCACAGAATCTGGCTTGTGGGGTGGGCCGTGGAGGGGCTCTAGGGGCTAAACCCCAGCTGTCAGGCTGGCACTGCAAACCCTCTACTCACTAAGCCACCGGCTCTGCTCTGACCTTTTAACTTCCCTTCTACTTGGCTCACTGTGAGCTCCGGATCTTCCTGTCTCTTGGTGCTGGGATTACGTGTGTGCCACATGGCTAGAGAGATGGCTGAGGATTAAGAATACTTGCAGCTCTTGCAGAGGACCCCAGTTTCATTCCCAGCACCCACATGGCGGCTCATAACCATCCATAACCATCCGTAACCATCATTACCTCCAGTTCCAGGTAATCCAGTGTCCTTTTCTGGCATTTTGGGGTACCAGGCACATACAGGGGAGCACATACATACACATAAAGAAAAAATAGATTATTTGAAGAAAAAAAAAAAAAGGTGTCCTACCACATGCCCTTACAATTTTTTACACTTGCTTATTGTGTGAGAGGGGCATGGAATTCACAGCAGCCACGTGGAGGTCAGAGGACAATGGAGGAGTTGGTTCTGTCTTTCTACTATGTAGATTCTGGGGACAGAGCACACACATATGTCAAAACTTCCTTCTCTGGACACTGCATGCAACATATCCACCATATTGTCTGTCAACTGCATGTCAATGGAGCTTCATGTTTATTTGTTTATTTATTTATTCATTCTTTTTTTTTTTTTTGGTGTTTTGAGACAGGGTTTCTCTGTGTAACCTTGGCTGTCCTGGAACTCACTCTGTAGCCCAGGCTGTCCTCAAACTCACAGAAATCCGCCTGCCTCTGTCTCCAGAGTGTGCCTCTGTATTCTTGCTTGCTTCCTCCCTCCTTCCCTCCCTCCCTCTCTCTCTTTCTTTCTTTCTTTCTTTCTGGAAGAGACATTAACAGAAGAGCGTGATTTCACTCTGGGCCAGGCTCTTCAAGGCTTTAAAATCTTTTATGCTTCAATGTGTTTTACCTTCCTACCCAATTTAAGCAAGCTGTAACAATTCCATTTACTACTAAAGAATCAGAGGCTCAGTGAGGTCACATGATTGGTTCTTGGCCACAGAAACACCAACCCCGAGGCCGCTCAGTCACACTTCACCCCATAGATACTCAGAAGACAAGCAGGCCCTGCCTCCTGCACCCATCGGAATGAAGTGTGTTAAGCCCATCAGTCCTGTAGCAAATGGGATTTTGACTCTGCTTATTAATTTGGTTTACAGCTTTCTTTTATATTTGTAAGTCAAGACCTGTCCTTCCTTCAAATTTTCATCTTTTTTTTTTTTTCCTTTAGTTCTCAAAGTTGAATCTTAGGCCTTTTCTATGTTAGGCAAATCTGCACCCTCACCAGTCTCAAATGTGGTCTTCAACTCTGTGTTCTAGTGACAAAATGGCCTTGTTTGTTGGAGGTCTTTTGTTTTGGTTGGTCTGTCTGCCTGTTTATTTTTGAGACAGGGTCTCTTATAGCACAAGCTAGTCTTACTCTCTATGTAAAGGGTGACCTTGAGGCTGAGCTCCTCCCTGTTAGGTTCTGGGATTATAGGCATGCAGGACTATGCCCAGCTTGCTGGGGATCTTTGGAGGAGCCATGAAGAGTGAGGGTGCCCACTAAGAGGCGCTGGGCTTGAACACAGGTACATGCAGACGCTAGGAGCATTGCTGCCAGGCAGAAAGCCAGAGTGCCACAAAGCTCTCTGGTCAGGCTGGCTTATGGCATGTTCTGGTTCACCCATGTCCCAAAATAACCTTGGCTATGTCATCTCAGCTCTCTGAACGTCTGTTTCTTTTTCTATGAGGTCAGGGACATTCTACCTATGATGACAATGTCAGCGACCACAGTGAGCTGTGTTTGGTTCTGTTTAAGGTCCTTGCTACAGGGGGATATGAGGATTCCAGTACTAATGTCTGAGCCTGTCCTGGACATGCCGTCTGATGGGCCATTCTGGCGCCTCATTGGTCTGTTTTTCTTTGTGGTCATCTTACCTTATCAAGTCACAAGTCCCCAAGTGACCCCAGCCCCCAGGCAGGCTTCACTCCTGGCTGTCCCTGCCCCTGTTTCCTGTGGCCCTCCTCCACCACACACATATTGTTCCCTGCTCCACCACACTCATGCACGTTCTGTCTCCCTGGGCCTGGCGACTGTGAGCCGCTGGGAACAGGAACTGCACAGAGGCCCAGATCATTCCCAGGAAGTCCTTGTGGAATAAAGAGACGTGTCGAGCAGCAGGCCTGTTGGCCCAGCCTGGAGTCTCGTTGCTAGCCACTGCCCCCGTCCCATGCCATCGTGACAAACTCAATGTTCACTCACAATTACAGTGGGAGCCCTGGTGTACCTTTAGATTGGAAGATTTTTTACTCGAGTGTGTAAGTGCTAACATGTTTTTACTCCAACCCGGCAAGCCTAGTCCCTCCGCCACTGAAATGCTACCCTGTCCAGGAAGTCCTCCCTGATCTCGGTGGCCAGTGCTTCCCTGCCACCTCACCTACCCCACACCACGCTCCCCATCTGCGTATCTCCGGAGCTTTTCTGGTCAGAGGAGACCAGGACAACTCCAGCTTATCAAATGAATAGATGGCATGGTAGGGGTCCCAGGCCCTACCTGCTAGCCAGGGGCTCTCCTATCCTTATATAGCATTCTGTGTCTCAGTTTCCCACTCTGACAGAGGCATTCTCAGAAGCCTGAGGATAAAGCACTCTCCCTTCCTACCCCTCAATGAAACTGGAGTGGCCAACTGCCACCTTGCCTGACGTGACTGTCACCCAGCCTTTATTGCTTCTCTCACTGGCCCTACTCTCCACCGGCTCTTGCCCATCTACCTAGGGCAAAACCAGGCAAAGCTGACCCTGCGAATGGCAGGCCCCAGTGCCTGCACTGTGCAGCTTCTAGCTGCATTCATTTCTAAGCTCAGAGAGAAAAAGCTGCTACAAGTTAGGAAATCTTATAGCTGTTGTATGCATCATAAAACATTTCAACAAAAATCTGCCTTTGGGGGAGTGTTTTTCTCTCTCTCTCTCTTTGTGGGTTTTTTCTCCCCAACAAGAGATGATTAGGGTGGAAAACACATCCCCCACATCCTCCCAAGATCACCAGCAGAGAGAGAGAATAGAGGGTCTCCTAAGCTGGTTATAAGGAAGAGCACTCCAGCTTCCTTCTGCCATTATGAGTAGCTCTAGGGCCCCCCTGTCACCCATTGCCACCCTTATGGGGATCTTGAGGAGGAACGTTGTGCCTAACCAATACCTGAACACACCAGGAAGAGTAACAGACAAAATCACATATATGTCCACACATACACACTTGTGGTTACAGACAACACACTACCAGACAGCCCAAAGTGTACCC
This sequence comes from Pachyuromys duprasi, assembly GCA_028658305.1. Classification (NCBI taxonomy): domain Eukaryota; kingdom Metazoa; phylum Chordata; class Mammalia; order Rodentia; family Muridae; genus Pachyuromys; species Pachyuromys duprasi. Next base: position 51,586,972 of record CM053749.1, on the reverse strand, counting down.
AGACTCTCACATACACATGCCCCAACACAGAGAAACAGTCACAATGACTCTCCCCACAACAGATATAGTGAACTAATCTCACATTACCCTCAACTTTGAGCACACCCACTTGCACATACACTCAACTCACACACATAAAAGTGTGTCCAAGCACCCACCTGTCCCCCACACACCTAATGACACAGGTCACTCAAATGACCCACATATTCCTAATTGCTTACAGAGAAATCGTCATAGCACATTTTCACAAATACACATGTGTGTTTGGTGTCTTCTATCCCAAACACCGAATCTGGGCATGGTAGCTCATGCCTTTAGTCTAGCACTTGGAATGCCAAGACAGGAGTATCAAGAGTTCAAGGCCAGCCTGGTCTGTGTAGTATAGCCCTGTCTCCAAAACAAACAAAACCAGGAGGGAAACTGAGGTCCAGAAAGATGGCATGAGCAACACAAATGAGTGGATCCTGTCTGTACTGACCAACCTAAAGACATCCTGGGATATATAGGAACATTGACAAAGGATCTTGGCTGAGAGCAGACAGGAGAGAGACCCTTACTGCAGCCCAGAGAAACCACTGGTCAATTCTTCCAGCAAGGAAAGGTCAACACCAGGCAGGCAACCTCAGTGCCCAGGACTTTTCTGTCTCTGTCTAATCTGAAGAACAACAGTAGTCTCTGGAAGGAAGATAATGGCTTTGTGAGAAGGTAATCCTTGATCATGCCGTTCACTTGCTGAGTGACCTAAGGTAAAGCACTTCACCTCTTTAAGTTCTAGTCTCCGTTATAACATGGGAACAAGGACTGGCCCTATGGGCCCAGCGGTGATGGAACACACCTTTAGTCCTAACACTTGGGAGGCAGAAGCAGGTGGATCTCTGAGTTTGAGGCCAACCTGGTCTACAGAGCAAGTTCTAGGACAACCAGGGCTGTTACAGAAAAAAAACTGTCTTGAAAAAACAAAATAACAACAACAAAAGAATTGGCTTTATAGGGGCTAGAGAGATGGCTTAGTGTTTAACTTGCTGCTCTTGAAGACGACCCAGGTTTGATTCCCAACACCCACATGGCAACCTATAACCATCTATAACTCCAGTTCCAGGGGATCTGACACCCCCTTCTGGCTTCTACTGGAACCACACACGCATGTGGTACACATACATATATGCAGACAAAATACCCATATGCATTTAAAAGAAATTACTGGACAGGCAGTGGTGGCATATGCCTGTAATCCCAGCACTCAGCACTCAGGAGGCAGAGGCAGGGGTCGCTCTGTGAGTTTGAAGCCAGTCTAGCTAGTTCCAGAACAGCCAGAGATGCACAAAGAAACCCTGTTTCAAAAACCAAGAGGCCAGGTATAGTGGCACATGTTTATAATCCCAGCACTTGGGAGGTAGAGGCAGGTGGATCACTGTGAGTTCAAGGCCAGCGTGGTTTACAAAGTGAGTCCAAGACATCCAAGACTGTCTCAAAAAAAAAATCAAATGATAATAACAATAGCAAAATTTAAAAATTTTGCTCTTATAGGGTTAGTCTTCAAAAATGCCAACCCTATGCCTGACAGACAGCAGGTATACAATCAGCCCTCTTTTCCTCTATTTCAGTGCCTTGTCAAGCCAGTTTTGCTGTGTGCCCTCAGATGAGTTCCTTCTCTCTGGGCTCTAACTTTCCCAGCTAAACAGACCCCTAAGGCCACATAATGATGACCTTCTCAGTGTGAGCTGGTCAGCAGAGTGGACCTCTGTGGTAGCCAAGGTGATGGTATGAACCCTTTTCCAAGATCCCATGCACACACATTTGAGAAGAACAAGGCTGTGGCCCCTCAGAGGGAAGGGTTTGAGAGGGATGAGCCTTTGTTGGATCATGCCTGGGGAGGCTGGTATTTAAAATATTCTTCTGAACCACACAGAGCCGCAGAGTCAGTTGCTGGGAGGTCTCAGGGCAAGCTGGGAGGAGGGATGTGGTTGCCCAGGAAACCATGTGTTTTCACTTTTCTGCAAGAAAGGGAGCCTGAAGAGGAAGGGCCTGGGGTATGCACAGTGGAGGGAGCAAGCAAGGAGTGTGTGTCTTTGGGTGAGCTTGAAAAGACAAAGAGGGACCCCAAATGCCTGAGGGTGAGCAGGCATTGACTGGCTGGTGAGATCAGCCATGATGTTTGCTGATAATCTGGAATCCTGGGCCCAGCCCTGGCCCCATGAAGCAAGAGCACTGGAGGGCAGAGAAGTCTGTGTTCTTAAACCAGCTCCTGGCCTGGAGCAAGGGGAGGATGTCATGTGAGGAAGGAAGTGAATGGGACCAAGCCTGGTGCCTCTTAGGACCTCTAACTAGCCATAGAAGCAGAGTTGAGGTTAGGGCTGTAGTTCAGTTGGTAGGGTGCCTGTCTAGCATGTGTGAAGCCCTGGGGAATGTTCTGAATAAACTGGACATGGTGGTAGTGCATGCCTGTAACCCCAGCACTCAAGAGATTTGAAGAATGGAGGATCAGAAGTTTAAGGTCATCCTTGGCTACAAAGAAAGTCTAAGGCTACCTGTATAAGCTACATGACACCTTGTCTTTTAAAAATAAAGAGAAAAGGAAGGAGCCCCTCCAAACTTCCGTTCCCAGCAGCTAGGGCTTATACATCGAGCAATTCCTCTCATGTTCATGTTCCCAGTTTGGGAAGCAGTTGCCCAACTGTAAAGGGAGCATGCCACTGACTGTTGTGATGTCATATCTCGTGGAATCTAAACTTTATTCTCCGTGCTGGTCTTGGCTGTCAGAGTCTGCTCAGTGAGGCCCAGCCTACCCCCGCCACCTCTGCACACTTCTACCTAAATCACGCCCCTGGAGGCCTGGGTCTGCTGCTACACTGCCTTCCAGACCGCCATACTTCCCCCTGGTCCCTCCTTCCCGAGGATTGCCACGAGGCCAGCTCTAGCCTGCCCTCTCAGCTCAGCACTCGCATGGGTCTGACAAACCTGGCCAGGACTGCTGATGACTGCGAAAGTGGTTTGGACACTCCCTCGGGGCAGGAGCCCTCCTGGCTACTTCACCATCATCAAGACCCACTTCAAGGAGGGAGCCCTAGGGCTGAGCACCCTTCTGTTCTGGAAGGGTCTTGGGTTTGGGGTTTCAGCTTTTTTACAGAGCTGGAGTTGAATCTACAGCCTAGCAAGTGCTCCCCGACTGAACCATCCTTAACCCTCTTTTTAATTTGTTTTGAGAAAAGGTTGCCCAGGCAGGCTTGAACCTTGCTCAGCCTTCCCAGTGGTGGAGATGATGGGCCTTCACTACCACTCACTGGCACACCCTTCTTCAGTGTTGGAGGAGAGGCCCAGTACTGCCTCCCAGGGGTTGCAGACCTTGGGCTGGGACCCTGTCCCTGGAGGCTGAGATGGCAAATGTTCAGTGAGGTCAGGGCCACCAGACCCAAAGGGGTGAGTGTGGCGGAGATCAGGAAGGGGACCAGGGCGTGTGGAGACCTGATTGTCTTCCCCCAGCCCAGAGGAAGCCCAGTGAAATCCAGAGTCCAGTTGGGCCTAACCTGCAGGCTAACCTCAGAGCCAGACACCACTGGGACAAGCTGGCCTTGCTTCTGCCACCTTTCCAGGCCCCTGGGGTGGGGCGCAGGATCCCTTGAGACTATGGATGGCTTAGGCAGTGGACTCCAAATATCTCTTCTATGATATGGGAACTAGACAGTGTCCCCTACTCCGTCGTCCTCCTGGTCCTTCCCAGTTCTTTTCTAGTCCAGCTCTGTGGTTTCAGGTCGCACAGCAGCAGGACCCAGAGCCAGTTCAGCCCGCGCACAGCCCCGGGGGACGCTGCCGCCAGCCCGGAGCCGGCACAGCTGAGAGCGAGGCGGCAGGCGGCAGACGGTGATAAGGCGGCTCCGAGGCCCGGCTCAGACATCCGGCCTCTCTCGGGGGCCCCTGGCCACCCCAGTGTTCGCGCTGCCGCCGCCAGGGGCCCACAGAACTGTATAACCTAGGCGGCCCAGGAACATCGGGTGGAGTCAATGATTCCCCTCCTCCCGCCCCCTCGCTGGAGAACCAAAACCTTTAGGAGTCTCGGTTGGACTGAGGAGTCAAGTCCCCGGAGCTCCAGGGACTGTCTAGGCTTGAGGATACAGGGCTACCAGCATCTGCTGAGCACATACTGTGTGCACAGAGGTGGCCATCACTGTCGTCCAATTAAGGACTGGAAGACAGAGTGTAAGTCAGCCTAGCTAAGTCCTGGCTCTCCAAGGGTGGGGGGCAGCCTACTTCGCTCTCAGCAGCCGGTGCATAATGGCCCTTACATACGTGAGATTCCTCCAGCCCTTCTCTGTGTTTTCATTCCAAAATTCAGCGTTCAGATTTCCTAGGTCCCCGCTCAGGGCAGGACCCTCTGTGCTGGGAGCCATTGTGGAGGGAACAGCAGCAGTTGCCCCTGTTACACAACTGATTCCTGCTCTGTGACGACAGGTGAGGGTTTCCCATGGAGCTTGGCTAAATAAAATGGACTTCTGAAGTTACTGGGGCCTGGGAGGCCTGTTCTAGAAGCTTCCTGTAGAAAGCATCACTGAAGTGAGACCCAGGAAAATCAGGATCTTTGGGGGTGTGGGGTCTCTGGCATGGAGAGCTGAGGCCTGAGGAGAGCATGTAAGTTAGGGAAACTGAGGACCCCTGTGAAAAGGAGGAGACCTGAGAGGGGAAGGAACATTGGAGGGTCCAGGTGAAGATGCTGATGGCGGGCAGGGTTAGAAGCCATGAGTGCTGTGGTCTGGTCAGGTTTGTAAGAGTCTGTGGCCACCGTGTGGTAAGCAGGGATAAGAAAAGGGAGGTCAGAGCCCAGCACGGGTGGTGCATCCTTTAATCCCAGTACTCAGGAGCCAGAGAAAGGTGGATCTCTGAGTTCAAGGCCAGCCTGGTCTACAAAGTGAGTTCCAGAACAGTCAGGGCTACCCAAAGAAACCCTGTCTTGAAAAATCAAACTAAGGGCTGGAGAGAGATGGCTCAGTGGTTAAGAGCACTGTTTGCTCTTCCAGAGGTCCTGAGTTCAATTCTTGTTAACCACATGGTGGCTCACAACCATCTTCTCCAGTGCAGGCGTACATATGCAGATAGAGCATTCACATACATTAAATAAACAAATAAATCTTAGAAAGAAAGAAAAAAAGACCAAACAAAAAAGCGGGGGCATAGAGGGCAGTAGCAGGTACCCATGAAAATGATGTGGGGCCTTGCCCTCAGCTGCACTGATGCCTCCCAGCTGCCTTGGCAGCTCTGACCTCCCTGGCTGTTCCCTTGTCCAGGAAGCCTTCCACCCCCACACCCCTTCCTCGTCTGATCTGGTCCCTAACGAGAGCCGTGCTCTTCCTCTCTGCTCCTAAAGGTGGGGACACCCTGGCTTCAGGCTTCCTCTTCCCAGTTCACAGATATCGCTGCCAGCTGGGCATAAGTGACCTCAGACACCAGTTGCCTTTGTGGGGCTGCATGGTGATAGCCTGTGATGGATAGTCTAAGGAGATTGTTTAGACTAGGGACCTCAGGACCTGGAAATCCCCCCAGGAACCTCATGCTGAGGGCAAGGAAAAGACTAAACTCTGGCACCAGCCAGGGGGACAGCTTGTCTCCCAGAGAGTCCATGCAGTTTTGACTTCTTGTCAAGCCACCTTGGGGGATGGAGCTGAGTCAAGATGATGGTGGGACCACACCTGCTTAGTGATGCATACCTCTGGCCCTTTAAACCTGAACCTCATGTTAGCAGGACCCCGAAGATGGACTTGGGGGTCACAGGACCTCTTTGATCCTCTTTCCATGTGGGCACACTGAATAACTCTCCTTTGTGTGCCTTCACTGTTAGTTGTCTAATTGACCATTGAGGACAGGCAGCCAAGCCTGGCTTGCTAGGACATAGCAACTCCATAGCAGTAGCCAGCTTTCTCTGGCTTCTGTGAAAGCTGCAGGTCTAAATGCTGCTCGCCACCCCCAGGAAGAAACGCAGTGTCCGCCCAGCCTTCCCTATCTCCGGACCTTGCCCACAGCCACCGTCCGCCGCAGTTTGCTCCTCCCCTGTCAGTGCTGCCTCTGCAACCCCACAAGCTTCAGAACCAAGCCCTGACTCCGTTTCTTCCTCCTGGTCATTCACAGACTCTACCCAAAGATGCCCTCCGCCAGGAAGCCTCCCTGCACTTGATGTTGGGGGCAGCTTCAAGGCACAGAGTCCTGTTTGGCTGGCATTCAGGACAGTGCCCCACACCCCATGCTCAGCTTTGGGGTTTGTTTGAGTCAGGATCTTTGGTTTGGTTTGGTTTGGGTTTTGGAGACAGAGTTTCTCTGTGTAGCCCTGGCTGTCAGTTTGTAGACCAGGCTGGCCTCGAACTCACAGAGATCCACTTACCTCTGCCTCCTGAGTGCTGGGATTACAGGCGTGTGCCACCATTGCCAAGCTGAGTCAAGGTTTTCCTATGTAGACCAGGCTGGCCTCGAACTAACCCACAGAGCTCTTCCTGGCTCTGCCTCCAACATGCTGGGGTTAAAGGCTTGCACCACCATGGCTTATCCTCTCCTCCTCCACCATCCGTGTGCTTAGATATCCCGTATGCTTCATTACGGATTTATGGTTTTGAGAATCAAACCCAGGGCCTTGTACATGCCTGGCAAGCACTCTACCAACTGAGCTCCACCCCTAGCCTTTCTCATGTGTGTGTGTGGGGGGGGGTTGCGGTGTACCTGTTCATGTGGGGGGGGGGGGTTCATGTGAATGTGCTGTGTGCCACGGAAGATGTCAAGGTCAATGTGGAATATCTTCCTCAGTCACTCTTCCTCTCAGTTTTTCATTTATTTTTGAGACAAGGTCTCTCCTTGAAATTGGGGCTTGCCAATAAGACTAGACTGGGGCTGGAGAGGTGGCTCAGAGGTTCAGAGCACTGCTTGCTCTTCCAGAGGTCCTGAGTTCAATTCCCAGCAACCACATGGTGGCTCACAACTATCTATAATGGGATCTGGTGCCCTCTTCTGGTGTTCAGATTTACATGCAGGCAGAACATTGTATACATAATAAAATAAATAAATCTTAATTTAAAAGAAAAAGAAAATCACACTTAATTAAAAAAAAAAAAAAAGGCTAGGTTGGCCAGCAAAGCCCAGGAGCCTCCTGTAGCTGGGCCTCAGTGCTAGGACTACAATGGTGTGCCACCACACCTGGGTGTCTACAAGGGTTCTGGGAATGGAACTCAGTTCCTCACCCTTGCTCTGGGAGCCCTCTGCCCACTAAGCCACCTGCCAGTGGCTTCACTTATAACTTTTGAAAGGAGACACCTGGTTTGTGGGAATGTAAGTCTGTCTCCAGACACCCCGAATTGCCCAGATTTCCTGCCACCAGTTCAAAATCAAGAAGCTGGGCAGGGGTGATGGTCCAGTGGGTAAGTATGGCTCCCACACAAGCCTGAGGCCCAGTTGGATTCCCAGAGCCCACGTAAAAGCAAGCAGTAGTACAAGTATATATCACCCCAACATTCCTTGCTGGGAGACACTGAGGCAGGAGAATTACTATAAGCTTTAGTCTAGCCTGGTAACACAGCAGCAAGAAACCCTGTCTCAAACAGGGTTTGACAAGGCATAGACCAACACAGAGTTAACCCATGAGCTCTCAGTACCTGCTGTGGCAAGCATGCCTCTCTCTCTCTCTCTCTCTCTCTCTCTCTCTCTCTCTCTCTCTCTCTCTCTCTCTCTCTCTCTCACACACACACACACACACACACACACACACACACGTCTAACATGAGCAAAGGCCTGGGGGTCTGAGGAGCATGGAGACAAGGACAGGCACAGAAAAGGGCTAAAGACACTGGCTTCTCCAGACACCTCCCCTTACAGAGAGGGCACCGAGGCCTGGTAGAGCCCATAAGGGAATTACTTATGCAAGAGAAAGGAACCTGACTCGCCCTTGTCACCTGACTGTGTCCCATAGCTGCGCCTCCGAAATGCGCCCATGTCCCCCGTGAGAAGAACTAGGAGTTTGGGGGAGGGTCTTCTTGCTCAGCTAGTTTCCTCCCTGCAGTGCTTTCTCCTGCTTTGTTTCCACAGGAGAACTTTCATTCATGCACCAAAACCCATCTCACACGGCCCTTTTTCTCCAACAGCTCTGCCTGCTCACAAGACTGGTGCAGGTATGTCCCATTTCCAAGTCCTTTGTCCTGGCTGGGACCAGCTTGCACCTAGTTGTTGGAAAACTCTGGGACCGTGGGTGAGTGAGTGCACAAGTGTTTTACAAAGATAGGCACAACCTAGTCCCAGAGCAGCCCAGCCTGTGCCAGGCAGCCCAATACCATCATTTCTGTCCCCGTTTCCTCCTGCCTCCCGCCCCAGCAGCTGAGAAGAGAACCCCACTTTAGGATTCTAAGAGCAAAGATGCACCCCGCGTCTGCTTACACATGTGTATCCATGTTTAAGATCTCTCTCTCTCAGGCTGGTGGTGGTGTTCCAGGACAGCCCTGTCCCGAAGACACACACACACACACACACCTCTCTGTCTCTCTGTCTGTCTGTTCTGTCTGTGTGTGTGTGTGCATTGTATATAAGTCTACATGAATATGTGTGAGAGTGCATGTGGAAGTCAAAGTTCACGTTTCCATCTTCATTCTTTTGACAGACTCTCACTGAACCTGGAACGCACGAATTCTGTCTAGACTGTCTGACCAGCAAGCGCTTTCGGTCTCAGCCACCTGAGAGCTGGGGTTACATGTGGATGTCACCAAGCCCAGCCTGTGTGGCTTCTGGGGGATCAAGGCAGGCACTTTACCAACTGAGCTAACTCTTCAGCCCCATAACTTAAGACTTTTTTTCATATGTCCTCCCCATTAGTCTTTGACAGTGCGTGCTGTGGGCTGGCGAGAACCCGTCCTCTCCCTTGGCCTGTAAACCACTATTCAAATATAGAAACCTGGGGGGTGTAGAGCCATTTTCAGGCCACAGGCCCCTTGCCTCACCCTTGATTTGAAGACCCCACAGTTATGTGCTCCTGCAGAAGAAGCCCTGAGCTGGGGGCAGAGCTCTCCCAGGCACTTGTCTCTAGGGACCCCTATGACAGACAGGCTGTGGGGCCCCAGGACACGCCAGGGAGGGGCTGGCTTCCTGGGCCAGGGCGACAGGCTGGAGCTGCTGGGGTCAGGGGCAGGGAGGGGATGGCCCAGCCACCAGTCACCGCTGGCTGGAGACTGAGCCTGGATGTCTGCTCCCTCCCGGCTGGCGGCCTCCCAGGGGCTCTGAGCTGGGAGCCTGGCTGGCCCCAGCTTTCCCCAGGGCCTGATAAAGCAGCAACAAGCGCTCTCTGTGAAGGGAAGGAAGCACCAGCAGACAAAGAAGGGAAAGCCCGATCCCATCGGCTCCATGGGGCCTCAGCCGCCCTGGCAGGCTGGGCAGCCTGCAGGGCTGGTGACAGGATGCTGGAGGCGCTGCGGGTAGTCAGTCACTGTGCTTGTCCTGGTTCCCAAGCTCACAACATGCCTCGGGTCAGCTTCCCATAGCCAGCTGGAAAAGAACCTAGGGTAGGAACTGACTCTCTTGGTTCCAAATTCAGACCCCTTCCACCCTGTAGCCAGCTCTGGGGTGCCCTTCAGGCTGAGCCTCCTGGGCTTTGGGGGCTTTCCCTGAGGGCTCAGAGGGCAGGTGAAGAGAGGGAACAAAGAACTTTCTTTCTGAAGTTAGCCGCAGGGAGGGATGGGGGCTATGGCTCAGCCCGAGCATTTGCCTTGTAAGCACCACAAGGACCTAAGTTCAATTCCCCAGAGGCCACATTCTAAAGAAGCTGGGCATGGTGCTTTACGCTGCTCATAACCCCAGCAATGTGGTCCCTGGAAGATGGCAAGCTCCAGGCCAGAGAGAAGTACTATCTCAAAAACCAAGGTGGAGAATTCAGAACAACAGCTGAAGTTAACCCCTAGCCTCCACACTCACACACACACGTTAGTCTGGGGAGCCTGTGGGGGTCTGGCATGCCTGAGGACTGCAGGTGAACCCTCCATATGGCCTCTGCCACCTACGTGAGCTGTGTGGTCCTTATGACAGGATATAAGCTCCATCTCACTGGGCCAGAGAGCAGAGCCTCAGAGGCTGTGGGCATGGCCTCCTCCAGCCCAGGCTCCCGCCAGCCTGCCAGGCCCACTTTGAGGTTTTCAGGAATGCTGGCTGTTGCCCACACACTGACCAACATCCCCAGGGACCTGTCTCAAAGACTGCTCTTCCCAAATGCCCCCAGCCTCAGAAATGAGTGCAGGGCATGGATGGAAGAGCACAAAAGCCAGCTTAGGACCGCAAGGAGCCAGGCTCACTTCAGCCTGCCTGCCAGTCCCTACCAAAGAGCAGCAGGCTGTGCCCAAGGCATGGGCAAGGTACTGTTTGTTTCTGTGCTCTGTTGTCACCAGACCCAGAGTAGAGGCCATCCGGGTGAGGTTCGCAAGGGACCGTTACCGGAGACCTCACCTTGCTAATGCATCTATACCCATCTGTAACCCTCCATCTATACCCCTAGGCCAGGCCAGCCCCACACAGCCTGGTCTGCAGGAGTTCATAGGCATGGGAACCTCACATGCCTTTACCAGGGGCAGGCACAGTGAGCTGTCGACACAGTATACATGGGGCGGCTTCTCGGTGCCTGCCCCAGGCTCCCTCAGTCCTCTCATGACAGACAGGCAGAGACCTGTGTCTCTATCTGAGGCCAGAAAGCTGTGAGGCCAGGGAGGTCAGGACTGTCCCAGGGTCACACTCCTAGCTTAGGCCTTCTCTGGGGGAGGGGAGGGCGGGGTGAGGAAGAAACTCTGAAGCACAGCCCAGAAAACCACAGAGGCCTCTTGGAGGAGCTGGGGTTGGACCTTGGCACCTGAACATATGTCACCTGGGGCTGCCTTTTCTTGTGTCCCTGGAGTCATCCACCCGGGATCCCAAGAGTATCAAATGAGGAGCTAGAATCACAGGTCATCAACCTGGACAGGTTAACACAGCATGGACTGGACAGCCAAGCAGAAGCCTAGGGCTCCTGGCTCACCTGAGGCTCTCTCCTCACCGGCAGCTCATCAGCCAGGCAGGGATTCATTGGAGCCTTTTGTTTTGTGTTTTGATTTGTTGTTGTTGTTGCTGTTTTCTTGCTGTGCAGATGAATGTACTTCCTGGGGTGTCTGGACTCACAGATAAATGTGATAGGGAACCAGGGACTCTCAGCTTGGTGGTCCTGGACGGGGTGAAGAGGTGCTCAGGACAAGCTAATGGACTCTGCATTTTCCAGCCACCAACATGGTGCAATCCTGGATTCCGGGAACAGGGCCACTTCTGAGCCTTGGTGACCTAAGCTGCCACAGAAAGGGGCTAGGGGGGAACACAAAACACAAAACAAACAAGTATCCGCCCCTGAAGGAAAAGTCTAGAGTCTAATTCTAAACAGGAAGAGCTAGGCGTCAGGCTCTGAGGAAGATAACAGGGCTTTGAGTAAAGAAACAACAACAAAAAAAAGAGGCCCAGAAAAGCTAGTGGGAGGGTGCTTCTGCCTTACAGGGAGCCCTCCCCAGCTCTCCCTTGCCCTTGGAGTGGAGGTGTCAAAGGGCCTGAGCCCAGCTACACAGCCTGAAGACCTTGCCTCTGCAGAGGGCACCAGGGCTGGCTACAAAGGTCTGGACTCCACAGCCTGTCAGCCTGAGGCTAGAATCTGGGCAGAGCGGCTAAGAGGGCCAGCAAGATGGTTCAGGTAAAGAGGCTTGCAGTACAAGCGGGGAGGCTTGAGTTTGATCTCAGGAACCCAGAAGTAGGAGAGAACTGACTCCCCGAGGTTGCCATCCAACCTCAACACGCACTCTAAGGCAGATGTGCCCCCAGCAGGGACATCACATACACACACAATAACAAGAATAACAACAATAATAAATCAGAAAGAAAAAGAAATATGGCTAAAACGGCTTCTCTAAAGGCCAGGGCTGTGATGTAAGCAGACAGGGGCTACTGATCAGACCCTGATCAGCTTTGGTGCTTATTACCCAGAGTCCCAGTGGCCACTCCCAGAGTTCAATGCCTCTCTCTCCCATTTGAAAGTTATTATTATTATCATGTTTGTTTTTCCAGGCAGGGTTTCTCTGTGTCTTGGACTCACTTTGTAGACCAGGCTGGCCTCAAACTCACGGATCCACCTGCCTCTGCCTCCCTGAGTTCTGGGATTATAGGTGTGTGCCACCATGCCCAGCAACTCATTTGAAAATTATTATTATGTTTTTCTGAGACAGGATCTCATGAGTCCCAAGCTGCCCTTAAACTCCATGGAATGACCTTTTTACCTCTGACCCTCCTATCTTTAACTTTTAAGTGCTGGGATTATAGGCATGGCCCATCTCCCAGGGCTTCAATGCATGATGGACCAGCACTCTACCAACAGAGATACTCCGAGGTAGTGTTGTTGTTGTTTGTTTGTTTGTGTTTGTTTTTTCGAAACAGGGTTTCTCTGTGTAGCCTTGGTTGTCCTGGACTTGTTTTGTTTTTGTTTGTTTGTTTTGTTTTTGTCTTTTTTTTTTCAGACCAAGGTGGCCTTGAACTCACAGAGAGCCACCTGCCTCTGCCTCTCCAAGCGCTGGTATTACAGGTGTACACCACTGCACTTGGCTTCCAAGAGTTTTTCTAACCATTTTGGGGCGTGTCGGGAGGTGCCAGGATTCCCCATGCTGGCTTCAGAGACTGCTCACCGCTTTCCTGAGGACTTAGGCTCGTCACCGAGCCTGATCTGGGAACCTTAGGAAGAAGTCACCTGAGTGTCCCCACCTGTCATATGGTAGGTAAGACATGTGACCCTTGACTCAGACCAGCAATCTCCATCCCCTTTCTTCTTCCTGATTCCCTCAGGCCTTCCTTTGTACTCACTGCCACAGAGCTAAGCCCTAGGGATTGAAAGTATGGCCTTCTAAGGCATATGGCCTCTGCTTGCCCACCCTGGGGTGGCCCTGGGCAGAAGGGCAGCAGAGAGGAAGGTCATCCCCAGCCTTGCGGGAACCTCAGAGCAGCCTAATAAAACTATAAGAACAGCTGTACCCTTGAGCTCCCATGAGGATCAGGCTTTCTCCTGTCAGCCCCATAGCCCTTCACTGCAGGTCGTTGCCTGGAGTGGGCCTCTGTGCTCCTCTTCCCCTCTCGGGCTCCCTCAGGCTGGGGCCGGAGGCAGGGGCCTCAGGGGCATCCGTTTCTGTGTCTCCTCAACACCAGGAGCTACAGTGAATGGTTCACGAAGACACAGGCTGTACCACAATCATGAGAAAGAGCACTGTAGGGGGTGGGGGAGGTTGGAGGGATGCTCAGTGACGAAGAGCATTTGTTACTCTTGCAGAGGACCCGGGTTCAATTCCCAGCACCCATATCTGTAACTCCAGACCCAGGGGATCTGATGATGTCTTTTTCCTGCTTCCCTGGACACCAGGTACCACATGGCCCACATACGTGAAGTCAAAATGCCCATGTACAAAAAAATAAAAATAAATAAATCTTTAAAAAAAAAAGAACGCTAGGGCTAAGACTCAAGTAGAATGCTATTTAAATATTAGAATGGGTAAAAAGAGAAAACTTTACAAGACGACATGTGGAATAGTCAGTGCATACTGACATGTAAATGTTTTGATACGCACACATAGAAAAAAGCTTGAAGGAAATGGCCCCAAAGTGTTCGGGTGATTTCCATGGCAGCTGGGACAGGGCATGCCAGCTTTCCAGCATGTCACTGCTTGGTCTGGGACAGAGCCCGTGGTTTGCCTGGTGCCCACACTCCCCCGGGCCTGGGTTTGTCCTGTGTGAAATGGGGGGAGGGGTCCATAGAGAAGGCTCTGGAAGAGCCTCCTGAGCATCAGTAGGCTCTCTTGACTCTGCTTCTGGCGTGGGGAGTGGGTAGCAGAGGGAACCAAGAACAGTAGGCTTAAACAGGCCAAAAAGAGTGCCAATCCTTACCCCATGTCCTCAGATAGCTCATGTGACTGCTGTCCCCCAAACCTGGGTAGGTCTGGCTAGCAAGCAAACAATGTATTCTTCACTTTGCAGTCCCCTCCCTCATCTCCTCCCGATCCCACCCTCCCTCCTTCTTCCTCTCATCCCGCTCCCCTGGTCCACTGATAGAGGAGGTCCTCTTCCCCTACTATCTGACCCTAGCCTATTAGGTCTCATCAGGACTGCCCACATCCTCCTCTGCTGAGCCATCTCTCCAGCCCTGGGCAGGGCCATTTTCAAGCCCCTGCTCCCTCAACAGGAACAGGGACCATAGCCATGAAACCACAGAATATCCAGAGTGAAAAGAATGACAGCTTGGAATTACTCACCCTGAATACTCAGCGTTACTTTACTTTAATTGCTTAAGGGCTGAAGACATTCCGTAGAGGGCTTGCCCAGCATACATGAGCCCTAGCGCCACATAAAGCAGGTATTGTATTTGGGAAGCAGGTCCTAGTACTTGAGAAGTGTAGGCAGGAGGTTAGGAAGATCAAAGTCATTCTCAGTTACTTATCAAGTGGGATACATGAGACCCTATCTTAAATAAGTTAAGGGAGATGAAGCCAAGGCTGTTTGAGACAAGGTTTCTCTGTGTAGTCCTGGCTGTCCTGGACTCACTTTGTAGACCAGGTTGGCCTTGAACTCACAGAGATCTGCCTGCCTCTGCCTCCGAAGTGCTGGAATTAAAGGCGTGAACCACCATTCCTGGCATCTGTATACATTTTTTAAATGTATATAAAATCACTTCTACTCAATAGCAAATCCATTTTAGAAACCATTAGCTGGTCAAAGCCAGGCTGGAGCTGATGGGGCTCATATCCTAGATCCTCAGTTTTCTCCATTGTTGGGACATGGCTGGGCAGCCACTTCTCCAAACCAAGGCTGGGAGGGGCAATCTTCTCGTTTGGAAAGAGAGCTGCTCACAGGCTGGCGAAGTGAGGATCGGCCTGGGCCCAGTCATCTGAGGCACCCTAAGAACGTCCAGATCAGACTCCTCTGTCTTAAAGAGGCAAAGGGCCCAGCAGTGGCTTTACAAAGCTGCGTGCTATGGACTGATGATTGCGTGGAGGGTGGGGTTGCCGGGAACTGGATTTAGAGCATGTGCTAGGCAAACACGCAGTCACTCAACTCCAGCCTCAGTCCCACAGATTAAGATGTGACAAAGATAATGAGTGATAATGAACAGTAATAAACACATTGAGGCTTACCCCAGGAATGGGGCTTGTTTGTTACTGCTGTGTAAAGGCTCTAGGCCAGCGGTTCTCACCCTTCCTAACGCTGCGACACTTTAATACAGTTCTTCATGTTGTGGTGACCCCCCCCCCATTATAAAATTATTTTCTTGTTCTTGTTGTTGTTGTCTGAGACAGGGTTTCTCTGGGTAATAGCCCCGGCTGGCCAGGCGCAGTGGCACACGCCTGTAATCCCAGCACACTGGGAAGCAGAGGCAGTGGATCTCTGTGAGTTCAAGGCCAGCCTGGTCTGCAAAGTGAGTCCAGGACAGCTAAGGCTACACAGAGAAACCCTGTTTCAAAAAACAAACAAAACAAAACAAAAGCCCTGGCTGCCCTGGACTCACCCGCCTCTGCCTCCCAAGTTCAGGAGTTAAAGGCCTGTGCCAATATTGCCCAGTTCAAAAAATTATTTTTGTTGCTGCTTCATAACTAATTTTGCTACTGTTATGCATCGTAATGCAAATATCTACCTGCATTTTCCAACGGCTGTAGGTGACCCCTGTGAAAGGGTCATTTGATTCCCAAAGGAGTCTTGACTACAGGTTGAGAACCGTGCTCTGGGCTAAGCATCCCTCATCTGTAGTCTTCATTATGTACCCCATCCCCAACAAAATTAAGGGGCCACATGTAATCTCCACCGAGGGTCGGAAGGGCTGAGCTGCTGAGGCCTAGAAGTCAGTGACCCATTCAAGGTCAGGAACCTCCATTTGCACCAGAGCCTGACTGGCAGTGTCTGGAGGCCACTTCTGTCAGAGCCACACACCCTGTGTCTGTACCTCAGCCCTCTGAAGCCTTTCCTCCCCGTCCCTCAGCAGCTGCCAGCCTCATCACCACCACTGTGGCAGGAACTGGTTAACGTCCCTCCACAGGGAGCTAGCTGGTCACATCCACACTGTAATTAGAAGCACATTTCCACGGTGGCTCACTGGTGCTGCCAGGCCAAGAGCGAGAAGAGCAGGCTAGCGCCAGGCTCCCAGGGCCTGCCAGGAATGCCCGACATGTCCTTTCGGCCCTACTGGCTGAAGATGTGCTTTGTCCTTCTTGAGCCACACAGAGCTTCCCTCTAAAGGGCAGAAAGGGCTCAGGCCCCAGTTCAAGGCCAGGCTGAAACACACAAGTGGGGAAGTCAGGGGCCCGAGGGAGAAAGCTGGGCCCAGTTGCTTTGGGCCAGGTGAAGCATTGCCGTTGCCTAGAAACCCGAGAGGGCAAGGAGGCCACTTTCTTCATGGTACCTGGTAGGCACCCAGCTCTCCTGCCTCTGCCTCCCAAGCTATGTGTCTCCCCAGCCCAGACCTCAGACAGGTCCATCTGCACACAGAACTGTCCAACTCTGTACAAGGACACCACTATGCACTACTGGGATTTGGGGTGTCTCACACTTGGGGTCCCTCACTCATCCTCACTGGTTATCCAACAGACTTGTGGGATAGGTGCAGGGCACAAAAGCTGAGTCCAGTTTGCAGAGAGGTAGGAGGAAGTCAGAGAGGCGCTAAGGTCCCTTAATATCCCCAGGGCTGGGCAGCAGACACGCTTCCAGAATGGGAAGCCATGTGAACCGGCTAAGACTTCCTGGAAGGACCCAGGGGTACTTCCCTATCCAGGAAGAGAGGGGGCCCATAAAAGGCTAAATGCGGGATTTTTTTTTTCAAGTCCTGATTATGTATTTGCTATTCTTGAATACTTATTTTTGACTGGACTCAGAAGTGGGTGCTCTCGGCGAGGACAGCCTTCGTCTCTTGGCAATTTGTTCCTGGTGTTTTTCTTTGTCTTCTTCGTTCTTTTGGCCAAAGGTATAGCACATTCTGCAGCCACCTCCTTGTGTTTCTTACTGTGCTGCTTCTTCAGAGCAAAGCATCCGTGTTTGTGTCGCAGGATGCATGGAGGACAGGATATCAAATCCAGGGGCTTTGCTCCTGGGCTTTTTCCCTTCTTTATTTAAGGTTTTCTGGCTGCATATTGGGTTGACACTGTCTTCTTTAGAGAGATTAAAAAGCTTTCAACTTCTTCTGGCTTTATTAGGTCCCAGTCACTGAGGCATAGCAGTATCTGTCCATCCAGGAACAGCCTTCTCTCCCCAACCTCTTTTTTGAAATAATAACCAAGTTGAGGACACTCAGGTTGGTATCCACAGTGAATGCATGCACAAAGTGAATGGGTGGGTTTCCTTGGTCTATCACAAGAATGGACCTTACCTTATAAAACAACAGGCAGCAGGCAGGCATGTTGACTCATACCTGTAATCCCAGCACTCAGGGAGGCAGAGACAGGTGGATCTCTGTGAGTGTGAAACCAACCTGGTCTATTGCAAATCCAGGACAGCCAAGGCTACACAGAGAAACCCTGTCTCAAAAACCAAAAAGGAACGAAACAAAACAAACAGCAGATGTATTCTGCCATGGGTCAAGACACCTTGCTTCATTGGAAAACTGTTATTCCCATCACCAATTCAGACTACATAAACCTTCTGCGACTTTTGTGGCCATGCCCTTCTCGCAGAAACTGTGAAATTTGTGTTCACCGTCCACTTCAGTGAGAGATGCTTAGGAAGGAGATATTCAGCTTCATCTTGACACAACCAACCAACCTCCTGGGAGCCAAGTGTGGAATTTTGAAGCAGGTGGCTTGGACTCTGTGTATCACCAATGTCTAGTGACCTTGGCTATTCCTTTTCTGTTTTAAAGCCTCCCTCGGGTTCCAAATCTGTAAAAGGAGAGAAAGGATTGTGCCCAGCACCCAGCGATTGTTGCCAGTTACCGTCTTCTGTAAACTGCAAAGGAGACAAGGCTTTGTGCCAGCAGTCAGCAGGGCTCACTGGAGGAGCACGAGGCTTGATGGTCGGCCAGGAACCAGACAGACAGACAAGCAGAAACAGTTATAAGTCAGAGCTGCAGGGAAAGCACTGAACAGGGAGACAGGAGTCCTAGCAACGCTGCTGTGGTACTGTGACACCACACACGCACAAACACGTGTACACACACATACAGAAACACACATACATACATGCACAAACACACATGTGCACACAAATACAGAAACACACATACACACACATACACACACCAATAAAACAGATCCACTCTGACCATCCTGGGTCCTTTTTCCTGGGCCTAATCGAGCCAGGCAATGCAGAATAGGGAGTGCTATGTGGGAAAGCCCCACCCATTTCTTGACAGAGTTGTGTGTGCCCAGGGCTCCTTGAACTCTGACCCTCCTGCCTCCACTCCAGGTGCTGGGGACTGCACAAGTTAGTGAGCACTCTGCCCGCTGGGCTACAGCTCCAACCACAACGTTTCTGTTCTTCTTTTTCCTTCCTTTTCTTTTCTTTTTTTTTTTTAATAGCCTCTCCATGACAGGCTTTCCTCCTCAAGGAGGCCTCTCCCAGTGACCTGGGACACAGATGGGATAGGACAGGGTAGGCAGAATCATTCTGTTTGTGGTGTGTACCCACCCATCAGAGTCCCTACATCAAGTCCAGGCCCAGGAAGGCTGCCACATGTCGCTCTGTTCCCACTCAGCCCTTCCTCTGTCTCTCAGGGCCTCTGCTACCTTACCTATCCTCTCCCCAAAATGCTTCCTCGGACAGGCTTTCTGATGGCTTGAAGCTCCTGTCTGGAATGTCTAGGCTGCTTCTCACAACTGCAGGGCCCGGGATCTGCCCCCACCCCACACACACAGAGGGTTTCTCTGTGTAGCCCTGGTTGTCCTAGAACTCACTCTGTAGACCAGGCTAGCCTCAAACTCAGAGATCTACCTGTCTCCTTCTCCCAAGTTCTGGAATTAAAGGTGTGCGCCACCAACCACCTGACTTGGGACCCATTTTCCATATGTCTAAATACTCCAGAGTGGTGAGTCAAGCCAAATGAACGTCTTATCCTCCCACCTAGGCACACACGGCGAGTGTCCTTTGAGAGTGACTAGACTTTCTGGGTTCATATCTAGATTTCCGGAGCACCTCCATTCCTCCTTAGGGAGGATTGCATGTGGGGGGTAGGCGCCCCCACCCCTCTCCCACAGCCTCCTGCTTCTCTTTCTATGTCCACCTCCACCTACCCCTCCAGGAGCATATGGCCCGGCTCCTCTCTGGAGGATGCGGGGCCAGTCAGGGGGCCCAGAGTTAGAGTGGCTGGAAGAAGAGAGTGAATCACACCTTGAGCTCGCAGCAGCAGCTCAGCCTGTAAGAAGGGCTTCTCTAGAGGCAGCCCCATTCATGTCTAAGGTACTACTGTAGATAGATCCAACCATCATCTCCAGCATATGGAAAGGGAAACTGAGGCTCAGGAAGACAGCCTGTTATTGTAGCTTCACAGTCAGGATGAGATAAACTGGAGAAGTTGGAGCTGGCTGGCTGGGCCTACACAGGTAGGTGGAGATGGGCCAGGGGCAACCCCTCTCTCCTAAATGGGTCCCTTGAGATCTAGGGAAGATGGGAAGCACCCTGCCACTATGCTCTTTCACCCAAACCCACAAGCATCCTAAAGGAGAACCAGGCCCACTGATCAGAGGGACGAGACACTGAAGCCAGAATGGTCATACGATGCCCAGTTGCATTCCTCCACTGGCCTCAGTTTCCCAAGGAACGGGTACTGTAGAGACGGTGGGAATAGGTGGGAAGGCGTTACTGGGAAAGTTGTAGGGTTCCCTACTCTGGGGTCCCACGCATATTCATCTGAAGAATGAGTGCAAGGGACAGTGCACACACTGATGGGGCCACAGCCTGAATGACACATGCCTCCACCATAGAGCCCAGCTGGACAGGTCTAGTTTGACCTGATTCCTTTTGGTGTGATTTGTAGGAGAGTCTCATGTAGCCTGGGCTAGCTTCAACTCATCATGTGGCCAGAATGACCTCAAACTCCTCCAAGCACTAAAACTACAGGCATGCCACACCCAGGTTAAACAGTGCTGGGGATGGAACCCGGTCTTTGTGCATGTCTTTGTGCAGTCCCTCAACCAGCTGAGCACATCCCCAGCTCTAACATGTCCGTTTTATAAGTAGACTGCTTTCTCAGACTGCTCGCACCATCTTAAACTAATACTCAAGAAGAATTCTCTAGGCCCCTACAGAAAACTTGCGACATTCTCTCCCTAGTCTCCTTCCCCCAGTCCTAACCCCCGGGAAAGCAGCGGCGGCAGACCCCACCCTGGGCTGCTGTACCTGGCAGAGTGCAGGGGGCCACTTTCCCAGCAGCCAGAGCCGGGTTCAGCTGGGTGGGACACAGTGGCGACAGCTGATAAGCCAGGCTGTTTAGTTCTGTCTGCCGGGGGACTGGGGGAGGCCGGAGCTCAGCCCTGGCGGCAGACAGTGTGGCTGTGGCCTCTTCCCCTTCCTAGGCCAGCGTGGTGCCCCTGGGGCTGGAACGGTCCTTCAGCCCCCCGTGTGAGGCCCTGGCTGGAAGGAGCTGGCGTGGGGGAGGATGGCCTGCAAGACTGTGGCTTGAGGCTATCTTACCGTGTGCTGTGGGTATTGCATCCGCTCCCATTAAAACACTCCCTGTGGCTTCTGTCTCAGCCCACTCCCAAGTACACCCCAGAGACAGGCTCTGCTGTAAGACTCAGTCAGTGAACAAACAGCCAAACCGTGTGTGTGTGCGTGCATGCGTGCGTGGGTGTGTGTGTGTGTCTGCCACATTGATCCTACACATCCCCACACATATGCCCAGTCTCCAGGTAATCCTTCTCATGATCTCTGACCCTGCCCCACCAAATTCCAATGTCAGGGTTCAGCCTTCCCCTGCTTACTGTCCTGTGGCAACCCTGAACTTCTCCACCAAGCCTTTCTGGAATGGTTTGCTTCACTTTGTTTGGTTTGGTTTGTTTGTTTCAAGACAAGGTTTCTCTGTGTAGCCTTGGCTGTCCTGGACTCACTTTGTAGACCAGGCTGGCCTCAAACTGACAGAGATCCACCTGCCTCTGCTCCCGGAGTGCTGGGCTTAAAGGTGTGCACTGCCTCACCTGGCTAGTTTGCTTAATTCTTGTACCCTTATGATACAGTGGGGCCACAGACTCCTCCCAGCTTGCTATAAACATTGCCAGTTTGGGAACAGCACAGATTCCAAGTCCCAGGTCAACAGGCACAGGATAAGCCAGAACAGTAGCCTCTACTACTGAGGTCCCAGAGAGTAGGGAAGGTCTGTCTTCTCCATCTCATCTACCCAGCACTAGCACATGCCTGGCATCTCCAGGCTCTATGGCAATGTTGACTCCCAAGACTGTAATCTCCTTCTGTAGCAAACCCGTGTGCCTGTCACTGAGCTGAGGGGATAGTCCTGTGTATACCATAAACTCATCCTTCCTTTGCCACTGAAGCAGATGAAGCAGACAGAAGCTCCAGAAGGTAGAGACTTGGCTGAGATCAGACAGCTATGTGGTGCAACTCCTGTGTTGGGAAGAGGCCCAACTTCAGCCCTGAACATCAAAGGGTCTCAGGGCTCCCAGGAACAGCACCTTCACTTGTGCCCTGGTTCTTTGCTATGAGGCCGAGAGCTGTTCCTGTGGTTGGCAGGGGAAGGCAAAGAGGGTCAAGCCCCCCTCACAGTGGAGATGGGGGTCCAGGTAGATAACCCCCCTAGGACCACTTCTCTGCAACTGGAGGCCCGTCAGTTATGATGATCCAGTGCCGGAGCAGGAAAGCCGTGAAGGGCAGGGGTGGGACAGGCCACTATCTGCAAATGAGGAAGTGGGGTAGACAACAGCAAACCCAGGGACAGGACCAGGGAGCAGAGGGATAGGGGAATGGGGGAAGACACAGCTTCCTGTGTTTCTGCAGCTTCAGGTCAGTTTAGCTCAACTGGGAAGAGGGAAGAAGAGGGAGAGGGAAGCTGGTGGGGTGGGCAACAGGGAGAGAAGGAAGGAGTAAGGGGGAAAGAAGCAAGGGAGGGAGGGAGAAGGAAGAAGAGTAGGTGAGAAGAGAGAAAGAGATGAAAGACACAAGGCAAAAATGAGAGGAGGGAAGGAGAGAAAAGAGGGGAGAAAGGAAGAAACGAGAGAGGAAAAGTAGGACCACCTGGTCAGCACGGAGCAGAGCCAGCTGCGGCTGCCTCCAGGGAACCCCGCTTCCCTCCCCAGTGGAGTTCCAGCCTCCCGCCTCCCAACCCTGTCTCCGCTGCTGTGCACAGTCCTTCCTGAGACCAGAGGACACAAACTCCGGAGTCTGCTGAAGGAGAAAACGCCCTCATAATCTCTCCTTTCAAGGCAAAAGGTCAGGTGACAGGTGTGTTCCCTTTACACCCCTCAACACATCCTGGACCAGCCCCAGCAGCCTCAGACTTCTCCCACGGCACAAACCTAGGCTGGCCCGCCACGGGACCAGCAGCTTGCAGCTCCTTCTCTCCTTTGGTTGTGTGAGAGCAAACCTATTACACCCACGTTTTACCCCAAACTCCTGCACTGTCAGACAGCTTTACAGAGACTGGGACTAAGACAGGACAAGGCAGGGCCGAGTGCAGGAATCTTCCACAAGCAAGGAAGGGCTTTGCAGCCCTGGCTACTGAGTTCTTACATGTGAGTTCAAGTCACAGAGTTAACAACTCAGAAAGATTTCTAGCTGTTTCCTTCTTTTACATTGAGTATACATGCCAGGAAGTACAAATGTGGAGGTCAGAGAACAAACTTGGACGTTGGTTCTTGTTTTCCACCTTGTTTGACAGCTCTGTGCTAGGCTGTCTGGCCCACAAGCTTCTGAGGATTCTGTCTCTGGCCCCTGCCACCCATTTTGGGATTACGGATTTTTTTATACCATCGCTGCGTCCAGTTTTCTGTGAGTTCTGGAGATTTGAACATAGTACCTGCTACGTCATCTCTCTAGACCCTCTCTCTCTGTCTCTGTCTGTCTCTCTCCCTCTATCCCTCCCTCCAGGGTCTCACTATGTAGACTAATCTGACCAGAAACTCAGAGATCTGCCCACCTACGTTTCGCCTCCCTAGCACTGGGATTAAAGGTGTGAGCCACCATGCCTGGCACCTGTCATCCTTTATGGATGACATCACATCAAGCTGGGAAATCAGAGGAAAAGCTAGGTAAAGTTTGTGTCAACCCAACTACAAAGACTCAAAGCTCTTACGCTGTTTTTAGATTTTTTTACTTACTTGCTTACTTTTTTATAGGAGCCAATGAGGTGACTTACAAGCAATGACACTCACTGCCGCCCTGAGGACCTGAGTCTCATACCTGGAGCCCACATGGTAAGAGAAAACCAATCCTTGGAATTGACCTCTGACCTTTACATGTGTGCCATGGCATACATGTACTTTAATGCACATGTGAGGGCACACACACACACACACAAACATAATTTAACATTTAATTTTGTTTTGTTTTTCAAGACAGGGTTTCTCTGTGTAGCCCTGGCTGTCCTGGACTTCTAGATTGCGCTGGTCCAAAGCTCAAAGATCTGCTTGCCTCTGCCTTCTTGAATACTAGAATTAAAGGCAAGTGCCACCAGGCCCAGCCTTAGTTTTGGCTCTTTTTAGACAGGGTCTTACTATATAGCCTTGGCTGTCCTGGGGCTCACTGTGTTGATAATGCTGTGCTCACATCCACAGAGATCTGCCTCTCTCAGCCTCCAGAGTGCCATGCCAGCACTCAGCCCAAAAATAATTCATCACAGAAAAAACGATTGATTGGTTGATTTGTGTTAGTGTGTATGCATCTCTGTGTGAGAGTGTGTGGCTGTGTGTGCAGGTGTGTGCATCTCTGTGTGAGAAGACACACACCTATGTGTACAGGTGGGTGTGTCTGTGTCTGTGAGACTATGTGCAGCTGTGCATACAGAGGCTACAAAATGTTTTGACTATTGCTCTAAGTCCAAGTTTCCCTGAAACCAGGGCTTCATTTTAGTGGCTGGGCTGGAAGCCAGCAAGCCCCAGGAACCCCTGGCAGTCCTCCTGTCTCTGCCCACCTCAAAGCAAGGGCGACAGTGTTCACAGCTGGCACACCCAGCTTCTTCCCAGGCTTGCTATGTGGGCGCTGGGACCTGAACTCTAGTCTTAATGTTTGTTCAACAAGCACTCTTAACCATTGAGCCATCTCTCCAGACCCCCAAACCCCCAAATTTATTTTTGAATGTTATTTTTATCAATTTAATTGTGTGTGTCTTGAATGTGGGCTTGTGCAGTGCTCTGAGAGGTCAGAAGAGGGCATTGGATTCCTTAGAACTAAGTTACAGGCGCCTGTGAGCCGCCTGTGCATTCTGGGAGCTGATGTTGGGTCCCATGCAGGGGCAAAAAGTGCTCTTAATTGCTGAGCTATGTCTACAGTCCCCAAAATTCCCAAACTCTTTTTGTTTGTTTGTTGAGACAGGATTTCTCTGTGTAGCCTTGGCTGTCCTGGACTCTTTTTGTAGACCAGACTGGCTTCAAACTCACAGCGATCCACTTGCCTCTGCCTCCCAGAGTGCTGGGATTGCAGCCATGCACCACCACGCCTGGCCTAAATTCCCAAACTTTCAATCAGTATATACACTTCCTCTGGTCTTCCCTCAGAATGTTTGGGATTTGGTTCCAGAACCTTACAAAATCCAAGGAACCTAAGACCCATATACAAAAATGCTTAGTGTTGACTTCTAAACGCTGAGGGAATGACTAGGGTCTGCTTGCGTTCAGAACAGATACTTTAAAAATGTTTTGATCTGAGGTTGACTCTTCAGATGTGGGAGCCTGGTTATGCAGAACTGACTGCGTTTACAAATGTGGCTTGGCCTATTCCATACTCTCATTTCTGAAGAGACAAGAGCAAAAACGTGTCACTTAACTTCTTTTGCCTGGGAGACTGCAGGCCCTGTTGCCCGGTTCTTGCCAAGGTTGAGTGCAGAGCTGTCCCCTTTAAGGTAGGGAACAGAGATGTTTGTAGGTGACTGGTGGGTTCAGATCCACTTCCCCACACTGAGGAAGTGTGGCTCTCTGGCACTTTGATTAACACATGGACAGAGCCAGAGCTGTGGGCTGCTGCTGCTCAACTGTTTCCTTGGGACCCGTTCCCAGAGTGGGGTCACTGAACGCAGGGGACGGCTATTTTTATGGCTTTCCATCCATATTGCCAATCCGTTATTACCAAGGGTGCCCTGAGAGCTGCCAGCACTGCACACTCAACTGTGCGGAGAAGCCTGCGGCTGCTAGCCCATCCAGGCTTCTGCTGGGACCTGGCAAGCGCCTGGGGCTCCCAAAGGCCCGGCGGGTGCTGAGTTCAGGATGTTTTGGGAGTTTCACTTTGTTTTGCAGAATTTTCCTCTCTTGTGAAATCATTTAAAGTGTGACTAAATGAGTTAAAGCATAGTTAGGCTTGTCTTTTGAGGAAGAGAGAAATCCGGGGGCGGGGGCTGGGGGGTGGGATCCTTTTCTGATGTGCAGGCTTTGCTCAGCCAGGCTATGAAGGGGGCGTTTCAGGAGTGGTGGGCACTGCGCACCGGGGGCGGAGGGGGCCGAGGAGGAAGGCCCCGCTGGGAGACTCAGCCCCCGCCAGCGCGGTGTCGATAAGGCGGGAGGCGAGGCGGCCCGGGCGGGAAGGGCCGGCCGGGAGCGCAGATAACGTCCGGCGCTGGGGCGCCCGAGACTGCGAGACGCCGGGGCCACGGGGGTGGCGGCTGAGGGCACGGCAGGGCGGGGACTGCGACCCAAAGTCCCCCGGCGCCAGGCCCCTGAGTGCCGGGTCGCTCACCCGGGCACCCCGAGCCTGGCTCTGCGTGGGGTCCGGGTGAGGAGGCGCTCACCTTCCCACGGGCGGGTCCGGGGCCCGCGAGGTCTAGACACTTGCCCTGGCCACTGAGCCTGCCGGGGCAGCCCGCAGCCGAGGCTCGGGGCCGTCTCTTCGGGTGGGATTAGCATTCTGCCTGTTCGGATTCTTTAAATTCCGCACGGAACATCCAGTCTGCTGCCAAACAGCCAGGGAGGCCCGGGCTGACTCAGAGAGCAAGGAGAAACAACTTTGGGGGCACGCGCATTCCCTCATACGGAGACCCTCCCTTTCTTCACCCACTGCAAAATCGGACATCTCCAACTGCCCAAAGCCAGGCCCTCCACTGGCCTGACCCTGGGTACTGGCCTGACTTCCAGCGAGCCTCCCTCACAAAGCTGCACCCCTCTCCACCACAGCTGGCCAGCCTCCAGGCACTCTCCTGGCTTCTGAACTAAAAGCTTCTAAGCCTAAAAACTCACTTTCTCCCATGTACCCTTCCCTCCATCCCCAATATTAAAGGATCTGAATCTTCCTGGGACTTTTTAAAAAGCCTCTTCTAGACTAGTGTCCTCCTTTGTAATGCCTGTTCACTGTAATGCAGTGAAGGCCTTGTTCCTGAGACAGGCAGAATTACAGTGAAAAGCAATGGATGGGTGACAGTGGTCGCTGCAGGTATCGGCACAAACCCAGCAAGGGCTCCGGTAGAGCCCTGCGCAGGTACCCACCCACCCCCACCCCCGCCCCCAGGTTGTAGGCTCTGACTCCAGGAAACTCAGCTGTGCCTTTCCTCACCCAGGCCTCTCCCAAATACCAGAGC
>CM053749.1:51534480-51560186 GCA_028658305.1 Pachyuromys duprasi | reverse complement strand
CTGTCTAACACCACAAAACGTAAGCTGAGTTCAAGTGCCCAGCATACTAACCAGCCGGGGATTCTGGGCAAAGTTCTCCTCCAGGGCAGAGGCTGTTCTTGGAATTCCATGTTTCTGTAATTTTACTGGTGTCCACCTCCCCCCACACACACACACATCCTGACTTAGGGAGAGGGTTTTCAGAAGCTAACTGATTAACAGGAACAGAAACCTGCTTCTTTCGTGAACAAAAGCAGGTGTTCCATGCAAATGAATCTGATGCAAGTTCCCCCCTCCAGGGTGTTAGATTTTTTTTATTAGATTATTCATTTATTTGGGGGGTTATTTGTTTGATTGATTGTTTTGGGGTGTTGTTTTGTTTTTTTTTCTTGAGACAGGGTCTCCCTTTGGAGCCCTGGCTGTTCTGGAATTCACTATGCAGACCAGCTGGCCTCGAACTCACAAGGATTTCCCTGCACTGCCTCGTGGTTGCTGGGAATAAGGCATGCCACACCGTGCCAGCTTTTGTAAACCTTTAGAAACAGTGGCCCTGGGATCTGGGCAGGTGAACTCTGAGGGACTTTTCCACAGGAGAGCTGGGGAGTCTATGAAGGCTAGTGTGCCTAATGCTCTGGTCAATGGGCCTTTTCACAACAGCACAGCCAGAAAGGTCCATCCTTCCCCAGTTCCTAGCCCTAACTCAGGGGGTTTTCTTTGTGGGGCCTCTGGGCAGAGGGGAAGGAGGTGCTTTTGGCATCTGTCCTCAGTGCAAGTAAGACTTGGGTAAAAATCCCTGGCTTTCTAAAACTCAAAGTCCTCCATATTGGGATTGTCAGGATACTGGAGTCTCATCTGGCTCAAGCAAAGTGCTGCTGTCCCCAGGTCAAGCTAGAAGCAAAGACAGACCCAGAGCTCACCTCAAGGCCTGAAGCCTTACATAGTGTTAGGATGCAAGCTAAGCCTTACACCTTGGGTTTCACAAACTCAGGAGAGAAAGCCAGGCATCCTGCAAATGGGAAGGCAGGTCCCAGATAATGGCAACTATGTCACTGTCCCTGGCAGAGACCTTCTTCAAAGTTCAGGCTTCCCTTCTGGGCCACTGCCCCTCCCATGTTCAGTTTGCTTAGCTTCCATACCAGGCTCAGAGCAGAGCCAATTCTCTCAAGGGACTTGAGACACAGAACCACAGCTTTCCAGAGAGCACAGCGGTTTGTGTGGCGCCATCTGGTGGCTGTTCTTGGTCATTGCAGTCACATTTCCTAGAGCTTGCTCAGACAACCTAACCTGCACTATTGAGTTTTGTGCTAGATCCTGGCGCATCCAAAAACATTTACGGACCCTGGCTGCTGGGGCAGTTCCCGTTGTGGCCATGCAGAAAAGTGGCTCTTTCTGATCAGTCTTTAGAGGTCTGGAGGGCTAGTTGCATACAAGAACCTGTGTCCCACACAAATACTTTCTGTTGTTTGCCTGTTTGTGTGTTTTTACACAGGGTTTGTGTAGCCTTGGCTGACCTGGAACTTGTGCTGTAGACCAGGCTGGCCTCAAACTCACAGAGATCCATCTGCCTCTGCCTCCCAAGTGCTGGGATTAAAGATTTGTGTCACCATGCCTGGTTCACCCAAATATTTCTGTGCCCATGTCACAATCGGGACACTGAGGCCTTGAGAAATTCTCTACCGAGAGCACACAGCAATCAGGGAGGAAGGCAGATCCAAGATGAGTGCAATGTGTGGCAAAGCCCATGGTCTCAGTCTTCCTCCTGTGTGACCTTGGGCCACAGACACACCACTCAGTTAGAGAGAAACCGTGAGGTTCAGAGGGTATGACGTGCACACCTTCCTCTGCCTGTGGTAAGGAGCTGTGTTGCAGTGATTCCAGCAGGCATGTCTTTAGCGTCCACTCTTCATCCCCTCCGTGGTGAGGGGCCCTTGGCCCAGCCACACAGAGGAGGACACACCCAGGATTAAGGCAGCTGAGAGTTTTTGACTCAAGAGCGGACACTGGCTGGTTCAGAAGTGTCACACTGGGGCTGGAGACGGGCTTGGTCAGCAGTGAGCTTTGTGCTTCCCTGGTATGGGCTCCATCCCCAGAACTGCAAAAAAACAGGCTCAGCAGCACACACCTGCACTAGAGAGCTAACAGAAAGGATCAGAAGTCCAAGGTCATCCTGGACTACATAGTGAGTACTAAGCCAGCCCGAGCTACATGTTATCATACGGAGAGAGAGAAATTTGAAAGCCCTGCTATTTCAGATTTTCCTTCTGCAGATTGCTTGAATGTGCAGGCCACTCAAAGGTGGTGGCCAGCTCCATAAATGCTAGCCACAGCCCCACCCTCCTGGAAAGTCAGAGCCCCTGACCCTGCAGCCGGCTTCACTCCCCATCCTGCCCAGGTCCCTAGGGGAGAGCTGAGGTGGGGCTTATTTATAAGTTCCTGCTGCTCATGAATCACTGAAGGAATTGCTCGGACTGGAGTCAAGCGTCTGGGGCCGCCCGGTTGAGAGGAAGCGCTCTTTAGATTTCGACTTTCCCTTGGCACAGGCCTCGCTGTACCCGGCTGGGCCCTGGCAGTCCCTCCTGTTCTCAAAGGCCAAATCGCATTTGCCGCCAAGTTCTGTCTGCCCGTCCGCCTTGCTGTGTAAACAGGACCCAGGGCTGGCGGCCCGGCCCCACACTGGAAATGAGCCTGCCTTCCGTAGCCTGGCCACTTCCTCTTCACATCCGGAGACTCCTCAGAGTTCGCATGAGGCCTGGGTGCACAGGGAGAGTGTTGCTGGAGCTTTGGCCATAGTCTTCTTCAGCCTGGACGACCAATGGACAAATGGAAGGAACAGAGAACTCACAAGGAACCACCAAAGCCCGGTATAAACGGCCCCTCTTATGGGAAACCATCTCACTCCTCTGAGCTAACTCAGCTTCCATTTACTGAGCAGTCTCTGCTTACTCCGGTCTGGTGCAGAGCACTCCTGAATCAGGGCACCAGAGGGATACAGGATCTCTGTAAGCTTACGGCACAATGAACATTTGAACTGTGGTCAGATTCTATAGCGGGTCTAGCCTCATCTGCATGTAGCATTCACTGCACTAACCTGTATTAAGTTGGGGCAGGCTGGCCAGAGCAGCTGGCCCTGCCCTCCTGCTTCCTGGGCCTCACTCTGTGGCCTGGAAGCCCGGACCTTCGCTGAGTAATTTCTTTTCTCTCTGATGGTCTGAACCAGGGATCCTGATGGTGTCAGTCACCATCATGAGAAGTAACAGTGGGCTGCACCAAGCATCATGTCCCTGTTTTACAGGTGAAAACTGGACTGAAAAAAGCAGCTCATTTGATCAGGATCCACAGCTCACACACAGCCATCGGCCCAAGCTCCTTATTTGATGGGATCCTGGGCCAAAGGAAGGGGAGGAGCTTTCTCCTGGAGGAAGGCAGGTAGAAGCCAAGTCCATGGTCTTCTTGCACAGCCAGCTGCTCTGTCTTTCCATCCCTTACCTATCAATGTTCCTGTTGAACACAGGGCAAAGAGTCTGGTAAGGCTGGAACGGGCTCCAGGTCACCAACTACAGAGGGCAGCCACATCCCTTCTAGGCCCCCACTCTACCTGGAAACCCCTGACTTAGTTCAAGAATTACATGGAAACAGAATCCTGAATCTGAGTGCTCCTGAGGCTGAGGCAGGAGGATCACATGTGGGAGGCCAACCTGGGCTACAGAGCAAGATCCTATCCCCGAAATAAAGTCACTTGAAAGTAAGTAAATGTAAGTAAAATGGAAAATAAATAAAGATAATTTTAATATGGGGGCCAAAGGGATGGTTCAATGAGAAGACACCGGCCACCAAGCCTGACAACCCGAATTCCATTCCTGAAACCCAAATGGTAGAAGCCAGTAAGTTGCCCTCTGACCTCCAACAAGTGCCTTGTGGACTACAGATATACAATACAGAGATAGATAAACATGCATGACAAACAAATAAAATATGTATAATAAACATCTTAAAATAAAGTTGCAGGGCGTGGAGGTGTACATGGCAGGCAGAGGCCTGTGGCGCTCTGAGTTTGAGACCAGCCTGGTCTACAGAGTGAGTTCCAAGATGGCCAGGGCTACACAGAGAAACCCCATCTTGAAAATAAATAAATAAATAAAGTTACAAAAAATATAAAATGATATAAATGTACAAAGCAGTTGATGACCAAGGACACCTGGATCTCAAGGACATTAGCCCAGGCCTGAACTCACTCTGACAGCCAGGATGGTCTGTGGTTGTGCAGATGTGGTTGTGAGCAGATCTAGATAGACTCACTCACTGGAATACACTCTCACACAGTAACACTCACACACCCTCACACTCAAAGTCCCACTCACAGCACACACTTAAGCACACTGACACTCCTCAGAGACACTCTCATGCATACACATGTTCACACACACACTTGGGTATGAACTCATTTACCCACACACACTCCCACACACTGTCAAACAGCCTCTCCTGACCTCACATTCAAGCACACTGACACACACCTGCTAACACAAACACCGTCCTTGTTCCCTTTCTGTTCTGTTCCCAGCTATTCCTGGGGAGAAAAGGGTTTATTTCCACTTAGAGTTCCAAGTCTCAGTCCACCACAGAGGGTAGTCAGAGCAGGAACTAAAGCAGAGGCCACGGAAGAATGTTGCTTACTGTCTGGCTCAGCCTGCTCGCTTGCTCGCTTTCTTTCTTTCTTTCTTTCTTTCTTTCTTTCTTTATTTATTTATTTATTTATTTATTTATTTATTTTTAGTTGGTTTGGGTTTGGGTTTGGTTTTTGGAGACAAGTTTTCTCTGTGTAGCCTTGACTGTCCTGGACTCACTCTGTAGACTAGGCTGGCCTGGAACTCACAGGGATCTGCCTGCCCCTGCCTGCTGAGTGCTGGGATCACAGACAGGAACCACCTCACTGGCACAGCCCACTTCCTTATGTTCCCTCGTACCACCTGTCCTGGGTTGACACAGAGCACAGTGAGCTAGGTCCTCAAACCTCAGTTATCGAGCAAGAAAATGCCTCACAGACTTACCTACTGACCAACCTGATGGAGGCAATTTCTTAATGGAGGTTCCTTCTTCCCAGTTGTCTCTAGCCTGTGTCAACAAAACCCAAGAACCACAGGAGCCAAGGCAGGAGGACTTCATCACGGCGAGCGCCAAAGCAGAAACTGTGCCCAGAGTGGCCTGGGCTCTCCCACACCAATGAATGATCACATGCCCAGCTGACAGGCCCATAAGACAACCTGACTGAGGCACGTCCCCTTCTCAGGTGTGTCAAGTTGACAATCAAGATGAGCTATCACTCCCCCAAACACATGCTCAGATACACTCACACTAACTCTCCCACATCCTGGAAATACCATAGGGCACCATGCCTTTCGGAACATACTCAGACCTTTTTATTTTGGGTTCTTTGAGACAGTGTCTTTCTATGTAGTCTTGGCCATCCTAGAACTCCCTCTGTAGACCAGGCTGACCTCGAACTCAGAGACGCTCCTGCCTCTGCCTTCCAAATGCAGGAATTAGAGGTGTGTGCTACTACCAACACCTGGCTTACGAAACACACTTACACTTGCACACACACTCACAGTTACACACAGGAAAAGGAAAGTGAGGCATGCTGCCTTAGGAGCACATGCCTTGGTTCTAATACAGGGTCATAAGAAAATTAAAAACAAAACAAAACAAAAACCAGACCTCCCCATCTTGGGAGGAACCTCACTCAGAATCACGTCTTCTACAGAAATGACTCACGCAGGAATGAGCAGTGTCCACGGGGTGGGGGGGGGGAGGTCTTGCCCCCAGCACTGGGGCGCTGTGTGACTGCCCAGGGAAGCTGGGAGCTCTGTGTCCATCCATGTGGGCCCGTCTCTTGTCAGCTGCCAAGGCTGGGCGGGAGATGGGCATGGTAGCAGCTGGGATGGTTCTTCTTGTTTTTAGTGTAAAAAAAAAAAAAGAAAGAAAAAGAGCCAGTTCTGGTGGTGCAAGCCTCTAACTCCAGCACTCAGGAGGCAGAAGTAGGGGATCTCTGTGAGTTCCAGGCCAGCCTGTCTACATAGGAAGCTCCAGGACAGCTACAGCTACGGCTTGAAACCCATATTTAAAAAGTTAAAAAACAAAAAACTTGAAGACTTTCAAACATGAGTACTGTTTTTACAGTTCAACCCCTCCCTCCCTCTCCTCCAATTCCTCTTATTCCTCGTACCCCATTGAACTCACAACCTCTTCCTCGCTGTGCAGGGGTCTCTTCTGAAGGAGGGTGCAGGAGAGGAGGACCTCTCCTGGGGGTTGATCCCAGATGCTTCCATTCCAGTTGGAGATCTGCCCAGCTGTGCAAAGCAAGTCCTGCTGCTCTTTGCTCGGGTCTAGAAGGCGCCCCAAGATGAGTCTGGGTGGCCCAGAGGCCCCAGTCTTCCCCGTTGGAGCACCTAGGGCCCTCCCTTGTGCCTGTCCATCATCGCACATCGTGACATGGGGAAGGTACTGGTCATGACACTGTCTGAATTCAGACTGAACACTCAGCACCACCACGTGTCCAGCAAAGGCCTGACTGGGGGGAGGGGGGTCCTGTACCCCAAGACTCTCAAGTCCTGGAGGGAGGAGACAGCAGGACTGGCCTTGCTCGCCAAATGTTCCAACGCCTCTGGTTCCCCCATCTGACCCACAGGGAAGGTGTACCATCAGTTCTATCTAGTGGCTTAAAGTGATCAGGCCTGGGGTGGGACTCAGACTCAGAGACCCCTCCAGGATTTGTCTGAGTAGAGCATTCTGGAAGATGAAGTCCCTGAATGAAGCTTCTTCCTTCAGCCATTGAGCAGGATCTGCATGGGCTACTCAGGCCTGTTAACCCTGCATGAGTGCTTTGAGTCATGTAGGCAAGGACACTCAGTGTAGGGAGAAAAAAATGCAGGCATGACCATCTGGCAGTCAACCTACTTGATAGCATGAAGGTGCTATCCAAATGATTGGGCTGTCCCTCTCCAGGGGTCACTGTTCCCTGGGGAGACAGTGGCTGTCTGCTCCTCATAAGGCCCCAAAGCCAAACCAAATTAGGATTCTACCAAAGTTCACACCATGGGGAGCCAGTGAGTTCACTGGGCTCACTTACAGAGTGTGGGTGAGGGGCTGCTGACAGGAAGCATGTGACGTGAAGGCAGCCATACAAGAGTTTCTGCCCCTGGCATGGGCGATGGTTTCCCCATCGGCGGAGCACTCCCTAGCTAAGCTTCGCCTAAGTGATACACTGCAGGCTAAAGGCTGGGTAGAGCAGCTGGGATCCCAGGTGAATGTCCAGGAGCCCTCCTTCTGCCCTCCTCCTCTGAGCCCCACCCTGCTGGTCCCCGGCAAGCAAGCAGGTATGAGCATGAAGACTATGTTGCTCAGGGATCGCTGCTCTTCCGCAGTAACACGCTCTGCAGATTCTCTCTTCACTGTTGACCTCACTATCCCAACCAAAGAGCAGCTCCAGCTGCAGGGGCTTGGGGAGGCTGAAGCATGTAGACCAGTCCTAGCCAGCTCCAGAGCCCCCACCCCCGTGCCCCTGGGCCTGGCTTGGTGCCCACATCAAGTGGGTGCTCTGTAAACATTGTTCAATGAATGGATGTTGTTTGCATGCTGAAAGGTCGGCAGTGCCGCCACCGGTCCCCGCTCCAGAGGACAATGGGGCAGCCTATTTGGACTGGGGGGCTGTCCCCGAATGTCTGCGGGCTGAGGTCACCTCATGCTCCACTGCAGGAAGCTCCCAGATCCCTAGCTGGAGAATGCCTGAAGCCAGCCAGCAGACATTTCCTGACTGGCAGCGGTACCCTGCTCCTCTTCCTCCTCCACTCAGGCCCTTAGCCTGGCACTGGCTGCCATGTCTCAGGCCCCACCCTGGGATGCAATGCCTGTGCGTCAGCTCTGGAGGAAGGTAGCATTCTCAAGTGCCAGAGCTGAGGCCTGCCTTGTTCGCAGCAAGCAGACAGCCAAAGCTGCTGACCTTTCCAAGGCCCACACCTCCCTCAGAGGTCCCTGCAACCATGAGGGGGACTTCCCCATTATGCGTCTCACTGGGCAGGCTGACCCCAGCGAGCCTAAGCTTACCCCAGTAAAGGGTAAGTAAGGGGTCTTTCGGGGTTAGACCCCACCACCACCACACACACACCACAAGGGAGCTTCAGGCCTCAGAGAGCTATACCACACCACCCCGCAAGTACTGCCAGACCATTGCATGGTGGGCCCAGGTCACCCCTGAGACCTGAAGGCGCACACACACACACACACACACACACACGCACACACACACAAACACATGTGCACTCTGGGAGGAGAGTTCTCCCCATGGCCTCATGGGACCGACCAGCTGACCAGAGAAGTTGAATAACTTCCTAGGGTTGCACAGCTGGCTAGACAGGGCTCCTGCTGAGCACTGAACCACCTCCTACAGCTGCCAGAGTCCTTCGGGCCTCTTCAGCTCTGAAAACCCCTGCAGAAGATGGACAGGCTGCTCCCAACCCAGCTCCTTCACGTTCCTGCTTGTGTGATGTCTAGAGCCTCTCCATCCTCCTCCCCTGGTCCCTTTGCACTTCCTTTGCAGAGGGCTGGCTGTGCACTCTCCTGCACAGCCACTACAGTTTAGTGTGGCTTCCACGTACAATATGCTATTAAATCTCCCGTACCTCTGTTTTACAGACAAAGAAACTGAGGCCAGAAGGGCTCCCTGTAGCTGACCAGCTGAAAGGTCAGGTCTTGAACCCATGCTTATTCAGGGCTGGGACTCATCCTCTCCACTCCCTCAGCATGGCCACAAGATAGAGCACAAATGCCCAGGAAACCGGAGGCCAGACACACCCACATCAATGGACGTCTTGTGGAGACAAAGCTCTTCCTGGAAAGTAGGCTGGATCCTCAAACCCACAGCAGGACCAGATCAGGGAGCTCTGTCTCCTGTGTGTCTCAGCTTCCCCACACATAAACTGGGAATGATAATCACAGCTGTGTAGGCTGTCATGACAGTCCCCCGTGGCCACACTGTCCCCCATCTTTTGATTTAGATGTCAAAGCCCTACCGGGCTCTGGAGTTGAGAGTAAGATCTGGCCCAGAGCCACTGAGACAGGCTGGGGCCAGTTCAGGGGCTCCCTTTACCTGAGAGCGGTTCCCTTTGCCCACAGCCCACATCTAAGGTGACAGCCAGGAAAAAGGCTAGGCCTGGGATGTTTGCTTTCCAGTTTGTAGTGATTATGGGGTGATAACCACAGTGGCCAGCTGAGTCAAAGGGAACTCTGTTCCCCAAGGCCAGGGGTCTGTGAGGACCGCAGGCTACCCAGGCATGAACTCAGCAGACATAGCCCAAGGCTCTGAGCCTCTCTGAACCTCACCTCCTTCTCATGACAGTCTGCCAAGGTGGCTCAGCCAGCTAACATAACCAACCAGCAACCAGAGGTGAAGGAGGTGAAGTGAGTCACCAAAGCTCCCACAGTGAGCTCAGCAGCAGAGTCCCACAGGGCCCTTAGCCCCAGATCTGGCCAGAGTTACTTCTTGCTGAGTTCCCAGAATGCCTGGGCCAAGATAGGGCTTCCCCTTGCTGATCGTTTGACTATAAGCTGAATAAGAAAGGCATCCTGGACACCAGAGCCTCACCACCTCCTCGGAGAACCAAAAGTAATAAGGCTCCAAGTGCTCTGATGCCAGGAAGGCTGGGAGGCTCAGCTTTGATGCCAGATGCTCTCGGTGTAGGTGAGCTCTACTTCCTCCTCCTACAGTAGGGACAAACCCAGGCATGGTGACAGAGTGTCTCAGGCCAAACTGGGCAGGAGCAGACTTACAATGTGGCTTTGGAGTTCATTCATCTGATTTCACCCTTTTGTGAATTTTTTTTGTTCTTGTTTGTGTGTGTTTTATGTGCTTGTTTGTTTGTTTGTCTTTGAGGCAGGGTCTTTCTATGTAGCCCTGGCTGTCCTGGAACTTGGTATGTAGACCAGGCTAGCCTCAATCTCACAGAGATCTGCCTGCCTCTGCTTCCCAAGTGGTGGGGTTAAAGGTAAGGGCCACCGTGCCAGCTCTTGGTGCACTTTAGAGAAGTGGGAGAGGTCAGGGCAGTAGCTGACAGAAACAAAGTCTAGGTTATCCCCCTGATGGCATCCGGCCTCCCTCCAGGGCTCAGTCTCTATAGAGCGGTTCTCAGCCTTCCTAACACTGCAACCCTTTACATGTTATGTGACCCCCAACCATAAAATTATTTCCGTTCCTACTTCTTAACTGTAGCTTTGCTTCTCTTAGGAATCATAACATAAATATCTTTTTTTCCGATGGTCTCAGGCAATCCCTGTGAAAAGGCCCTTTGACTCCCAAAGGAGTTGCAACCCACAGGTTGAGAATCACTGCTCTAGATGCAATAAAGATGAGGTCTTCTGTATAACTACTCACACAGTAAACATGTCAATGCACTAAATTTGAGTTTGCCAACTAGAAGATGTCTGAGATCGTTTTAAATACAGACATTATTTTTTGTTTATTTGATTCCTGGAAGCAAGGTTTCATATAGCCTTGGCTGGCCTAAGACTTGATATGCAGCTGGAAATGGCCTTGAACTCCTGTTGCGGCCTCTACTTCCCAAGTGCCGGAATTAAGTGCACCACCATGCCCAGCTAATCACGTGTGTTCTTTGACATGGTCATTTCTAGAAAGTTGTCTTGCAAATAAACTCACACTTGTGTCCAAAGATCAAGATGAACCTGTCATATGGACACTGTATACAATAAGAAAAAAGCTGGACCTAACCCTTCTCCATGAATTATTCTAGGAGGAAACTCATGATGCTCAGTCTGAAGACTGAATCTGAGGCAGAACAGTTTTTATTTGCATAAAATTTGTATAAATATTAGTTGTGTGATTTATGCACAGAAATGTGTAGACAGACTAATGTATCAAATTATTTGGATTCTAGCTGGGTGCAGTGGCACATGCCTTTAATTCCAGCACTTGGGAGGCACAGGCAGGGGGATCTCTATGAGTTCAAGGTCAGCCCGGTCTACAAAGCGAGTCCAGGACAGCCAAGGCTACACAGAGAAACCCTGTCTGGAGGCAGCAGAGAAATTCTTTTTTAAAAAAATCTTCATTACAATCTTGTAATGTTCACAAAAAGCACAGTTTTGTTTTAAATAATTTGAAAATATTTTATTGTTTATTTGTACGCACACACACACACACACACACACACGGGCGCACACATGTTGTGTGCATGTACCTGTGGATGCCCGTGGAGCCTGGGGAAGGTGGGCCCTAAAGTCTCTAGAGCTCTTCGCGTGCTGGGAACTTAAGTGCGCTTCTCTAAAAGAGCAGCGGGTGCTCTGCCTACTGAGCCAGCTCCCAGGGCCTTGTTGCAAGTATTCTTACATCCAACAGGGTAGTTGGTACTGTCTTGGTGGTTGATAGAGACAGTACCAAATTTGGGTCCGGGGGGGGGGGAGCAACAACTGGAACTTTTTCAGAGAACTTTCCTCTGAAACAGTACAGCAAACATATTGCTATGTGCCCTGGAACTACTCTGCTCTAAGATCAGGCTTACTATAGTCCCAGGATGTGTCTCTCTCAGACTAACAGCAAGATCTGTCAGCTGCTTCAAAATCAACACGGGACAAGACAAAGGCACAGAAGCACTGGTAGGTTGATTTCACGGCTTAGAAAATCACAGAGCCCTGTAAAATCCCACCATTTCATCCTCCTGTCTTTCTAGCCCCGGGCTTCTGGGACAGCTTGAACCCAGGCCTCGTGGGTGGGATGGAAGCTCGCTGCCCGCCTCTAGGCTGGCGTTCTGCTGGGACCTGACCTTGGTGTCCCTTCCTGGATTTGTACATTGAGGAGGGTGTGCCTGCAGCTCCTTCTGCTGACCAGGCCACAGCTCTGCAGGCCACGGTTCCTACCAGAGATGGGAGGTGTCCTGGTTGGGTTTTTGCTGCTGTGATTAAACCCTGACCAGACCAATTGAAAGGCGGGACGGGTTTATTTGACTTACAGTTTACTGTCCACCACTGAGGGAACCTGGAGCAGGAACTAAAAAGCAGGCCAGGGAGCCATGCTGCTTACTGGCTAGCTCAGCCTACTTCCTCACATAGGCTAAGCATACCTGAATCGTAGTAGCATGAGCCACATGGGCCGGGCCTCTCACAGCAATCATGGAACAAGCAAACATCCCCACAGACTTGACAACAGGCCAATTTGATAGAAGCATTTTTCTTTTCTTTCTCCTCCCAACCTCCAAACTGTGACTATGTAGCCCTGGCTGTCCTGGAACTCACTAGAAAGACCAAACTGGCCTCAAACTCACAGAGATCCACCTGCTTCTGCCTCCCAAGTGCTGGGACTAAGGGTGTGTGCCCCTATGCCCACCTTAGAAACATTATGAACCACCATGTGGTTGCTGGGAATTGAACTCAGGACCTTTGGAAGAACAGTCAGTGCTCTTAACCTCTGAGCCATCTCTCCAGCCCAGAAACATTTTCTTGATTGAAGCTCCCTCTTCCCAGGTGACTCTAGTCTGCATCAAGTTGACGAAAACTCACCAGCACCACTGTCCAGATGGCCCAGTAGGTGAAGGCATTCTCAGCCAAGCCAGATGACATGGGTTCAATTCCTGAGACCCGTGTGGTGAAAGGAGAAAACTGACTTCTGCTAGTTATTCTCGGACCTCCACGCGTGTACCGTGGCGCGTGTGCGTGCACCTACACATACATTCACAATAACGGGAATAGTATTGCAGCGCACCTGTAACTCCAGTTCTAAGGGGCCTCCTTAGAACCAGGCACACACTGCGGTGCACAGACATACACGCACTGAAAATAAAGAAAAATTACCCCCCAAATGTTTTCAAAAGAAAGAGCTGTCCCTAGAGGTGGCAGGAGAACACTGTGGCAGCCCCAGCCTCCATAGTCAGTAGCCGCCTGTAGCCCCCACACCGTCACAGCGCTTGGCCCCGAGCCTGCAGCCCATCCCTCCGTCCATGCCAAATCCTTTTTCCAAGAGAGGTGGGCGTGCTTCCCAAGATGAGCAAGAATCAGAACTGTCTGGAGCTCAGAACTTCATATTAGCTAGAAAAGCAGGCCCAGGGAAGAGAAAGGACTTAGCCAAGGTCACCTAGAAGGCAGAACCAACACAAGGCTCTGGAGTGAAGTGCCCCTCCCTGCCCGTTTCTCAGCTTTGTCTGGATTCGGCTGCTGCCCCAGCCCAAGCGATCATTTTAGCTACAAATATTGATTAAGTGTCTGTCACATATAGCGCATCGAAGAACTGTCCCAGATCTTACCCTCCTGGAATGTACTTACGTCTGAGTCAGTCTGCTCCCTACCTTTTAGGTATGGGGACAGAGGAATGCATCAAAGAGGAAGAGTGGCCAGGGTTTAACAAGCTCTGCTCACAGAGTCACTGCTTAGAAGTCGAGGACTGTCCTCCTTCTCTGCAGAAGGCACCCAAATGCCCGTGTGAGGGCGGGAGGAGGCCTGGAGAATGAAGACACCAGGTGAGGAGGATCAGCCTGCTCCCACCCAGGAGCTTCGGGCCCTGAAGTGTGGGTGGGCATTCAATCCACCTCTCCCCTCTAGCGGAGGTGAGGAGAAGGCTGTCAGCTTTCTCCAGGGGAATTACTCCTGCCCATGTGATGGCAAAGTGGCTGGCCAGCCCTGATTTAGGACTGGCTGCTCTGTCCTGGTATTCTGGCCCCATAGTTCCTGACCCTGAGTGGACTGAGGTAAGCCAGTCTCTCCCAAACATAAGCCCTTTGTCTTCCTCACACTTTTGATCAGAAATTACCCGACTCCCTTGGGCTGCTCTGGGAAGAATGGGTCTTCAGGGAGTTCTCTCTCCAGGAGCAGGGATCCCACTATGGTGACAGCAGTTCAGCGGGCCAAGGGAACACTCAACCCTGACAGGGAACCCCTAACCTACAAGTTTGCACTCCATCACCGAGGACAAGTCTCTGGCCAGAACTCTGCCCGGGCAAGGGTGTGAGCGCCTCCTAGAGGCAGCTCAGGCAAGTGTCCCAAGAAACTCCTTACCAACCCTGCTGGCAACATGGAGGCAGCAGTTTAACTTGTCCTCAACATTTGCAAAAAGACAGTTGTTACTTAAAACAATTTAAGGCTTGCGTGTATGTCCTCGATCCCAGCACTGGCAGAGACAAGCAGATCTCTGAAAGTTCCAAGACAGCCTGGTCTACATAGCAAGTTCCAGACCAGGCAAGGTTATAAAGCAAGATCTTGTCACAAGCAAAGCAAAACAAAACAAATAACAAGAAAAAGCCTTCAGGTGAGACTAGCACAGAGGGCTGGACCAGCCTGCTCAAGGAGCCAGGTGCCCCCAAATCGAGTTCCAAGTTTTGGTCCCTCCCAGACTCAACTCCCTTCCTCTCAGTGTACCCAGAA
Organism: Pachyuromys duprasi; assembly: GCA_028658305.1. Taxonomy (NCBI): domain Eukaryota; kingdom Metazoa; phylum Chordata; class Mammalia; order Rodentia; family Muridae; genus Pachyuromys; species Pachyuromys duprasi. The sequence continues at coordinate 51,545,795 of CM053749.1, read as the reverse complement.
TGCTCCAGGCTAGAACGTTCTAAAAGCCCATTTTTCTGGGCCACTCTGCTCTTGTGGGGGCAAATCAAGACTGCCCTCACCCCCCATACACACACCTGCATGTACCCTTAGCAGCTGGAGAGCTGGTCCTGAGGACCAGAATTCATCTCCCAGCACCCACCTCAACACCCACTCAGACAGCTCACAGCCACCTGCAGCCCCAGCTTCAGAGGATCTCTTGCCTCTGGCCTCTGTGGGCCCTGGCACACACATGCTATACACACAGAGTAAGCTTTTTAAAATACATATAATTTATTTTTATTTTATGTTCATTGGTGTTTTGCCTGCATGTTTGTTAGTGTAAAGGTGTCAGAAGCTCTGGAACTATAGTTACAGACATGTGTGAGCTGCCATGTGGGTGCTGGGAACTGAACCTGGTCCACCGTAAATTAGAAAGAGAGAAAGAAAGAAAGAAGAAAGAAAAGAAAAACTGAAAAGAAAGAGCCAGACATGGTGGCACATGCTTTAATCCCAGCCCTCGGGTGGCAGAAGCAGGCAAATCTCTGTGAGTTCGAGGCCAGCCTGGTCTACACAGTGAGTCCAGGACAGCCAAGGCTACACAGAGAAACCCTGTCTTGAAAACAGAAGGCAGAAAGGAAGAAAGAAAACTTCTTCAGCCTGGCTGAGCCACAGACCCCATAGTCTAGAATCCTCTATGGCTAATAACGCCCACAAACGATACCCACAGGACAGAGCACAGAAGGATGCTTGACCCTCAGGGTCTCTAAGAATACTGCCCCACCCCAAGGGACTAGGGTGGGCACCCTCCCCAGTCGGGAAGGAAGTCAAGAAGGCTCTCAGGAAGTTCTGTGCCTAGGAGGGCACAGCGGAAGGAGCTGTGAGCATCTCACGTGAGGCCCAAAAGCAGCAGCTGATTCTGGGTCTGAAAAGGACAGGGAAGTCAGCAGCAAGCAGCCAGCCCCATGGCACCAGGGCTCCGAACAACAGAACACCTCTCCGCCGGGCTGCTGGCCTTAGACTCACACTGCCAGCCCACCCAGCCTGCCCTTCTGCCCCATCCTGAAGGAAGGTGAGCAGCTGAGAAGAGGCCCAGCCTGGAGACACTCCCGTACTACTGTCAAGATGGAAGATGAGTTCTGCCACAGGCCTCAGCCTCCACATGCACACACACGTGCATGCGCACACACCACTGCAGCCTCTGGGCCCTTATTTTTCCATCTGTGACATGGTAAATGAGCCTCACCTCAGGAAGAGGTGATGAGCCATTCAAACAGAACATTTAGGGGCCAGCAAGATAGCTTAGTGGGTAAAGGCATTTGCCACCAAGCCTGATGAACTGAGTTTGATCCCTGGGACCCCATGGTAGATGGAGAGAACTCCCACAAATTGTCCTCTGGCCCATACAAGATTGTGCACACAAGTAAATGAATAAATGTAATTTTAAAATGTAAGGAAAGCATTGCACACTGAGCTTGAATCAGTATGTACCTCCTTCCCCAGAGGCCTTGGTTTGTCCACCTGGACCATGAGAGCCCTTACATACAGTCCAGACGGTTTTCTGTTAGTCTTTTCCTATTCCGGAATGAATCGGGGGCTCTTGCCAGGGCCTTATCGCAGGCTTAGGAGAGAGAGGGGCTGCCTTGCCCCTGATTAAATCCTGCTGAAAGTGCTGACTGGCCTGTCCGACCCAGCACTCGCCACACACCTGTCCAGCATGAATGACTCTTTATTCAAGGCCTGGCTGGAGGCGCTGGCTACCAACCTGGGCTCCAGACAGCCTGCTGCACCAGCAGAGTCCGGGACTCTGTCACCCATATACATTTCATAAGCGACCCTGAGAGGAAGGGGCTGCTGGTGGGAGCCACCCAGTCACTGAACACAGACCAGGGAAGGGCCTCCACAGGTGCTGCTGGTCTTGAGGTAAACGGACCGGAACTGCAGCCCCTTCTCCCAGGCCCTGCCCTTAAGAGCTCTGCAGACCCAGGCATCCCACAGGCACACAGGTGAACTCTGGCCTTTCCACCTGGGCACCCAGCTCTCTAGTCCTTGGGGCAAGGAGGGAGGGTGTATAGACTGAAAAGGCAGATCATCTCAAGGTCCCACGCCTCTACCCTCCCAGTAGTGAGTGACGCCCTGCAGATACACATGATGGGCGCACAAATTTGCTTCTTCTGTGGGCCTGCTTCAGGATTTTGTTGTTGTTGTTTGTTTTTCGAGACAGGGTTTCTCTGTGTAGCCCTGGCTGTCCTGGACTTGCTTGTAGACCAGGCTGGCCTCAAACTCACAGAGATCCACCTGACTGCCTCCTGAGTGCTGGGATTACAGGAATGCGCCACCGTGCCTGGTTTAAGATTTTTTTTTTTTCTAAGACAAGGTCTCATATAGCTTGAGCTGGCCTCAAACTTACTATATAACCAAGGAAAACTTTAAACTTCTGACCCTCCTTCTTCTTCCTCCTAAGTGCTGGATTACAGCCATGTAGCACCAAGCTTTATGCAGGGCTTAGAGGGTAAAGCCAGGGCTTCACACATGCTAGGTGGGCTCCCTACCAACTGAGCTAGAGCCCCAGCCCCAAACTTTGCCATTTTGATCTTCACACACAAAGGCTCATGCTATTTCCTGTATCTTGAACTGGACACAATGGTGACTCAGGACACTGAAACAACCTTAAAGCTTCTAGAACCTTCCTTGGGGATGTCACCTTCAAAGACTGCTTACCTCTTCCCCAAGAAAGTGAAGCAGAAAGGAAAAGAAAATGGATACATTCAACCACCAGTGGGCATCTGTGGCCCTCATCTGTGGTCATCGTATTGTTTGGGACTAGTGGCTTGGGGTTATAATTAGGTTGAACCTGAGCTAGCCAATTATGAGGGCCACTTGCCACGTGACCAGTGAAAGCCTGAACTAGGCTATAGTGACCCCAGATGTCAGCATGCACCACATCTCAGCTTGCAAAAACCTGGTAAAAAGTGACATTTTCCTTTTTGTTTGTTTGTTTGTTTTTTGGTTGTTGTTTTTTGTTTTGTTTTTGTTTTTTGGTTGTTTGTTTGTTTTGTTTTTGAGAAAGAGCTTCTCTGTGTAGCCCTAGCTGTCCTGAATTGGCTTTGTAGACCAGGCTGGCCTTGAAATCACAGAGATCCACCTGCCTCTGCCTCCCTGAGTGATGGGATTACAGGCATGTGCCACCCCCCCGGGTGTGTTCCTTTGAAAATATATTTCAGGACGTGGGTTTCCCAGGGTCCCACCCTCCTTCGCCCCTTGCCTACAGCTCACTGGGACAGTGAGGAGGAATTATCCGCACCTGCAGGGAGGGGGGTAGTTCTAGAATGCCACCTGAAGACCTCAGTGACAGTTATCTCTGCAAGCCATTGAAAGATCCAGGAGATGAAGGAGCACCAACTTTTGGTGGTTTCAAATATAGGTCCGAAGACCTATATTGTATAGCCTGTGAGTTCAGAAAAGTTTGACGGGACAGTCCCTGAGCATGCCATCTTTGCTGTTGCCTCTGCTCTTTCCAATGCCCAGAACCGTGCCTGGTATAGGGATTGACCAAAGGATTTTGAGTTTCCGAGTTCATGAATGTGACACTGAGAAAATAACCTCGAGATTTATGATTACTCCCACTTTACAGAGGTTAAAACAGATTTAAAGGCATTCAGGAGGCCTGGGGCTGGGATTCTGCTCGGTAGAGCACTCACCTAGCATGCACAAGGCCCTGGGTTCCATCCTCTTCACTTCACAAATGGGTGTGATGGCACATTCTGCAATCCTAACGTGGGAGAAAGGAGCAGAAGGGCCAGATGTTCAAGGCCATCCTCATTTACATGGTGAATTTGAAGCTAGCATTGGTGACCAGTGGCCTTGGCTTGAAAGAACAAACAGGGCCAGGGAGATAGCTCAGCAGGGTAAAGGTGCTTACTGCCATGATGCAAGCCTGAAAACCAGAGTTTGATTCAGGGAACCCATGTAAAGGTGAAAGAGACAACTGACCCTGCAAAGGTATCCTCTGACCTCTTATCATGCCACAAACACACACGGTCACACAATAATAATGTTTGAAAACGAACAACAAAAGCCCGTTAGCTTGACTCCAGTGTGGAGTCAGGATGTCAGTAGATTTAAAGCTCTCTTATGTCCCTAGCTGAGATGCACCAGCCAAGGCCCAGGCCCACAACTGGCAGGGCACAGACCAGCTTTTGAAATCCATACCCTAAGACAGTACCTTCTCTAGTCCCAAGAGGCTCCTGGGTCCCACAAGCTGAAAGAGAGAGCCCCACAAGAGGCTGGCTCTGTGATGCCAACCTCTTCCCTCCTTGTCCTTCCCTGACTCTAAAAGGCCAAAGCCCAGGAGGACAAGGGCTGACTCAGATACTTCCTGTTTTCTTGGCCACAGTGACTTCGAGATGGAAACAGCTTAGGCTCGGGTTCATGGCCTAAGAGAGGGGACCTGGAAAGAAGGAGGCCAGAGTTGCAGAGCCAGCCTGTCCTGGGACAAGGCTGGAGCCAGCTGGGTGAAGCGGTACAGTATGGTTTCCTGGCCTTGGTGAGTGAAGACAAGCATGGTTTGTCGGGTGGCTGGGTCAGCAAAGGAGGGAGGGGTTGGGCCAGCTTTTCTCGACATGTAAAGGATTTTTTTTTTTGAGTCCTTGGGAATTGAAGGAGGGCCCGAGGTTCTGCCTTTATGTGTGGTTCAGGCAAAGAGGACAAGCTGGGAGGCTACAGGGGATCAGCAAGGAGCTGGTGACATCATGGCTGCCCTTCCATGAATCACCATGGGGCTTCAGTAAGCCCACATCAGCTCTTTGTCACAGAATAAAACACCAAAAAGAATGGGGTTATTTTGGCTCATGGTTGTGGGGGCTTCAGCTCACACTGAGCAGCCTCAGTGTTTGGGGCCTCTGTTGAGGACCATACACCATAATAGGAAGCCAAATGCTTTCTAATGACCCAGGAAGCAAAAAAAAAGAAAAGAGAAAGAAAGGAAGGAAGGAAGGAAGGAAGGAAGGAAGGAAGGAAGGAAGGAAGGAAGGAAGAAAGGGACTGGAATGAAGCTCAGTTGGTAGAACACTTGCCTACCATGCACAATGTCTTGGGTCCAATCCCATGCATCCCATAAACTAGACATAGTGGTACACACAAGGAATGACTTGGGAAGCAGAGGCAGGCGTATCAAAAGTTCAAAGCCATCCTCATCCACATAGCGAGCTCGCCCTCTTCTGGTCACACACACAAAACTAAAAAGAAGTCTCCCTTCCACGGTTAGTAAATGTGTACACACAGGTGTGGATTACATGTTTGTGATTTATTATAAGCCTCCGTTATTTACTGTAGCCTTCTTTGTGACAGTATTGCATTGTCAAAAATAAAAAGTGTCGCCACAGGGTTATGGAACACCATGAGACAAACACAGGGAGCCGTAAAAATGACTGAGGCAGCAGGGTGAGGATCCACGGAAGCAGAGGTCATCAAACAGTACCGTCATGCCCATCTCCAGCGACGTAGACAGTCAAGCATCTGACCTTGTGTCTATATACCAGCTCTACATAAAGAGAACAGTGGGATCAGGAAGGGACACAGACGGCCACCAAAAGCTGCCACCTAAGAAAGGAAGGAGAGGGACAGGAGAGTGGGTAGGTCTTACGCTGTGTTCAAACTGGGATTTCAGGAATGGTTGCCATTTCTTTCTTTTCTTTTTTTTTTGTCTTGTTTTGTTTTTTTGTTTGTTTGTTTGTTTTCTTTTTTCGAGACAGGGTCTGTCTGTGAAACAGCCCTGGCTGTCCTGGAACTCCCTTGTAGATCAGGCTGGCTTCAAACTCACAGAGCTCTGCCTGCCTCTGCCTTCCCAGTGCTGGGATTAAAAGTGTGCACCACCACGCCCAACTGCCATTTCTTTTTGATGGGAGCATGTTCATATATTTTCTGTGAAATTTTTACAACTCTATATTTTCAATATAGCTTTGTTGTTGTTTTGAGGTAAGGTATTTTTACTTTTCTTTTTTTAAATTTCTATTTATTTTTATTTAATGTGCATTGGTGTTTGTTTGTCATGTATGTTTGTGTGAGAGAGTCAGACCCACTAGAGTTACAGACAGTTGTGAGCTGCCATGTGGGTGCTGGGAACTGAACTACAGTTCTCAACCAGTGCTGTCTGAGCCATCTCTCAAAACCCCTTTTGGTTTTTATTTTATTATTATTATTATTATTATTATTATTATTATTATTATTATTGGTTTTTCAAGAGTTCCTCTGTGTAGCCTTGACTGTCCTGGACTCACTTTGTAGACCAGGCTAGCCTCAAACATCCACTTGCCTCTGCCTCCCTGAGTGCTGGGATGAAAGGCTCCTGTCACAATGTCTGGCTAGCTAGAGTGTTGATACATAGCTAAGGCTATCCTCAAACCCAGATGCTCTTGCCTTAGTTTCCCAAGTGCTGGAGGTGTGCAAACCAGGCTGAGCTTCAACAAAATTTTTAAAATTTTGGGTTTGTTTGTTTTGTTTTTGAGACAGGGTTTCTCTGTATAACCCTGGCTATCTTGGAACTTACTCTGTAGACCAGGCTGGCCTCAAACTCAGAGATCAGCCTGCGTCTGTCTCCTGAGTGCTGGGATCAAAGGCGTGTGCCACCACTGCCCAGCTGGATTTATTTTATGGATTTGTGTGTGTGTGGATATGAGCAGATGTGGGTGTGCAGATGGACGCATCTGTGCAGATGGGAGCACAGAAGAGTCATCATCGCTTGCTGCCTGTGTCTCTGAACCTCAGCGGTCTTTCTGGGTCTGCATCCTCTGCGCTGAGGCTACAGTGTGCTCACTGGCTTGTTGCGTGGACGCTGAGATCTGAGCTCCCGGCAGCTGAGCCATCTCTCTAGCACTCTCTCTCTCTCTTTTTTTTTTTTAAGGGGGAGGGTTAACATTTTTTTTTGAGATTCATGTTTTTCTTTAGGTGGTTGAGTGTTTTTCCTGCATGTATGTCTGTGGAGGCCATAAGAGGGCATCAGATCTCCTGGAATTGCAATTCCAGAGGGTTGTGAGAGGCCATGTGGGTGCAGGGACCAAACCCAAGTCTTCTGCAAGAGCAGATTGTCAGCCTCCAATCTTTCCACCTTTGCCTCCCAAGGGCTGAATGGCAGGCACTGCTGTCACGCTGTTTCAATATAGCTCTGATATCACTCTACCTTGAGGAATGAAGTCTGGTCCTAACTGTCTGTGACCTTTGGCCTTTCTGGGCCTCCATTTCTCCACTTGGTGCAAAGATGGGACTAGCTCTCCTCTCCTGAGGTGACCTCAATACAGATGAGAACCAAAGCCAAAGCATGGGAGCGAGACACGGACTGCTGCTGGACATGGCTCTGGCAGACTCCTCAGCGCACCCTCAGGGGCTCTGCCCTCTCCCTGGGCTAGGCGAATGTGAATTGGGCATCCCTCCTGCTCCTGCCCAAACATAAGCAACAAGGTCCCTGTCGTAGCCAAGAGAGCCAGTTCTGGAAGCCAGCACCACAGTGAGGAAGGAGGTTCCAGCTTTGGATTCCTGCTGATTACTTCACAACACTGTCACCACAAGTCAACAGTGGCCACTTATTCGGCAAAATGCTGCCATCCATCGAGTCATCCTCTGCGGAGACACAGGATCCCTTCCTTTGGGGTAGTGCCTCTTCCCATAGGAGGTGGTCCTCGCAGCTCTGAGGCGGGTCAGGCCAGAGTTCCACCCCAGGCATGCTCCCTGTCGGGGAACGCTCCTTCTGGTTTGTTCAAACACTTCTCTGCAGAGGCAAAGGCAATAAGTCCATCCATAGCCGTCTGTCCATCTGCCCTCTATTCCTTAAGTAGCATTGCCCTGAGTAAAACCTGTGAACATCCAGCCGTGAACACAGAGAAAAGTAGACTGAGGAGACAAACGCCTGCCCAACAGCCTCCTAAACAGTAGCGAGGTTGGGCCTCTGATGGATGTTCTGGAAGATGGATTCCAGAGAAGAAAAGGAGGAAAGCTGAGGGGCTTTCTGGTCATTTCCTTGGGGCTCCCCTGCTCTCCTCACCCCATCCTTCACAAGCCGAGCCTGAAGCCTCAAGCAGCCTTGGGCAACACAGAGTTGGGGCTTCTCGTGTAGACAGGAGGGAGAGGGAGAAAACGCCAGAAGTCCTCAGGAGATGAGCTCAGTGTAGGAAGCACTGGCCTCTTCTAGACCTCTTCTAGGTCAACAGTTTCCTCGTCATGGGGGCCGTGCAAGCTGCTTCTCAAACCTGTGTCTCCTCCCAAGCCTGGGCCCACAGGACTGCTGGGCAGCTACTCAGTGGGATCTTTCAGTCCAGAGTGATGGCTGCTCTGCCAATGCCAGTGTCTACACTGAGAAAGGAATGTATGTGCGTGTGCACACACTAGATATGGATGTAGCGTGTATGTGTTAGACACAGAGGTCTGCCCAGTATGGGTAATGTCAATTCATTCCAGATTTATTGGAACAGTGTCCATTTCACATATTTGGACTACAAACTCTTGCAATGTCCTGAAAATTCCAATATGATTACTGCTTCATGAAGCATTCCTTCAGTCTTGTTCCAAAAACAGGGTCTGAGAACCAAAGAGTGAGCTGTACGTGTGCTTTAGTAGGATTCAAGGATAACAAGCGAGGGGCTGGGACAATGGCTTAAGAGTGGCTAAGAAGCTGGGAGTGGTGATGCTCACCTGTATCGCAGCACTCAGGGAGGCAGAGGCAGGTGGATCACTGTGAGTTCGAGGCCAGCCTGGTCTACAAAGCAAGTCCAGGACAGCCAAGACTACACACAGAAACCCTGTTTCAAAGAAAAGAAAAGAAAAAGATAAGAAAATGGGTTGAGCAAGCCTGCAGAGCAGAGTTTGAAGCCTCAGCACCCATGTAAAAAGCCAGCCTGGCCTATAACCTCAGCACTGTGCAAAGCTGCAACAGGAGAATCATGGAGTCTTGCTAGTTTTCCCTCAGCTCCAGGTTCAATGAGAGACCCTGTCTCAAGGGAACAGATAGAAAGTGATAGATCAGGACATCTTATATCTTCCTCTGGCCTTTTCATAGGCCTAACTGCAGGAGCATGTGTACACACACACATGAATTAACTGCTGGGCTAGGAAGCAAGAACCAAGTGCATACTTTCAATTATGCTCATGTTTTAGATTCTATTTCTCCTTTGTAAACCAAGACTGATAATCGGGTGTGGTGGCCCATGGGGGCACCCACCTGTGATCCCAGCACTGAGGAAGGCAGAGGCAGGTGGATCGATGTGAGTTCCAGGCCACCCTGGTCTACAGAGTGAGTCCAGGACAGCCAAGGCTACACAGAGAAACCCTGTCTCAAAAAAATAAAAACAAACAAAAAAATCCAGTGAGTTCTAGGGCAGTCAGAGCTACACAAAGAAACCTGGACTCAAAAAGCCAAAAATAAAAATGTGTTGATTTTTGAGACAGGGTATCCCTATATAGTCCTGGCTATCCTGGTACTCACTATGTAGACCATGCTGCCCTTAACTCACATCGATCCACCTGCCTCTGCCTCTGAGTGCCGAGATTAAACGAATTTGACGCCATGCCAAGCCCGTTTTTGTTGCAGTGGTTTTGTTTTTAACGAAGGAAGGTCAGTCTTGGGAACTCAGGCCTCAGCAGGTGAGTCTGACCCAGTCCATCCCGTTAGCAATCCAGCGTTCCCACTAGCCTGCCCTCAGGGACCCAGCACCAGCTTCCATCGTAGCCCATTGCTGCCAGGTGCGCCAGGTGTGACACAGCGCCCCCCTCCACCCGGTGTGTGCCTGTGTGTCTTTCTCTCTGCCATCTGTCTCTCTTCCCCACCCCCCACCTCCTGTTCCCTCTGTCTACCTGTCGCTATCTCTCCCCCGTGTCGCTACTCCGAGGTGGCCTTTCTCTCACACTAGATCTATTGTGTGGCGTAATTTCTCAGGGGCGCACCTTGCCACGGCCCTCCGAAGGTACCCCCACCCCTCGCCGCATTTAGCCTAACGCACACACCTGCAGATGTGGAATGAAGTCGGAAGGCACCGGCTGGTACCCGCAGCACAATCAGTGGCTTCCTCATTTGTCGGGAGAAATCCTGAGTCCTGATGACCACAGGTGGTGACAGTCTCCAGTGCGGATTGCGGTGCAGTGTCTTCTGCCCCGCCCGCTCGCTGCCGCCCGCCCGCTCGCTGCCGCCCCGCCCCTCGCTGCCGCCCGCCCGCTCGCTGCCGCCCCGCCCCTCGCTGCCGCCCGCCCCCTCGCTGCCGATCCCACGAACATTCAGCCCTTACAGAGTCCCCATCTCCAGAGGTGCTATGCCCCACCCAGAGCTCCCTGAAAAGAGGCAAGACTGGTGACAGGGTTCCTTCTGAAGACTCCTCTCTTTGACACTACTAAGTAAGGCTCTTACAGCCATCCTGGTGTTCAATGGTAAAGCGACCCCAGGAGGCGGGTACTGCTATTATCCTCTCAGGAAATTCAAAGCGAGAAGGTTGGCCATCGGGATGCAGCATTGCTCTGGAGGAATTCCGAGGGAGGACTCCACCCGCTGACCTCTCGCCACAGCCCCCTCCTCTCTACAGCCCTCTGCACCGACCCCTGGCCCTCCAAGCCAACTGCACTCACAGCTCTGTACAGGCTCTGTGCCACACTGAGCCCCCGGAACCACCGCATGCACAGACACTGGCCTGACACGCTGAGCCCGCCCCTCTGTCCCTGCCAAGCTCCCTCTGCCAGCTTCCAGGCTGTTCTGGTCACCTTCCTTTTACCACAAAATCTAAACCAACATGCCCGAAACACCGGTCACCTCTTTTATTATGCTACAGTGTGTGTGACACATACACACACACACACACACACACACACGACAGCTTGAATGTTGAGGTCAGAAGACAATTTTTAGGAGTTGGTTCTCTCCTACTACAATGCCAGACTTGGTGACTGAACCCAAGCTTACTGGCAAGGGTGTTTACCTGCTGAACTGTCCCACCAGCCCTGCCTATGGCCTGTTTATTTGAGGTGAATAGTATTTCCATCTCCCCGGGAGAGTTGGTAGCAGGATTTCACTGGAGAGGACAAAGAGGTCCAGAGAGGCTCCACGTTCATCTTCAGAATCTGGACACAAGATTTAGATATAAATAGAAGGCCAAAGAGGCTGCAGAGATGGCTCAATGGTTAAGACCACTCTTCTAGAGAACCCAACCCAAGTTCAGGTCCCAGCACCCACACTGGGTGACTCAAAACTGCCTCTAACTTTGGCTCCAAGGCATCAGACACCCTGATCTGGCCTCTGCAGGTAACCAATACACAGGCACACATGTACACACACACACACACACACA